>JAGTTF010001306.1:0-12404 GCA_019095985.1 Streblospio benedicti | reverse complement strand
TGCACTTTCATTCATTATGGTTTACACACATGAATCATCCCAACATCATAGATTAAACAACAATCAAAAAATTTAAAACAAATGGTTTTATCACACTTTAAATACAGTTACTATTTAGGTTTTTCTCAGAAGCCATCCAGAAAAAGTGGAATAGCCGTGTTCGTTGTCCCAGAATCTATTCCATGGATGCGCAAAAGACCTCAGCTCTGCCCTCTGACCCTTGAGGCAGCGGGCCAGGACCATGGCAGAGCTTTGACCATGGGACTTCTGGAAGCTGGCGAAGGCAGACAGCGTCTTGCGGCCGTCCACATACACGTGAGCTGCACTCTCAGCGTTCTCGTGTGACATGATAGTGGTAAAGAAGACGTAGTAGCCTGAGACTGGGCACGAGAACTGGCCAGTTCTGGCATTGTAGGCGTTGCCGTGGTTGAAGAGCACGGTTGGGAACTGGAGACGTCGCCCTTTCCTGGGGTCGTGCTTGTTATTGCGCATGACGGCTGTGAAACCGTAGAATGCACCGATGTCAGAAACTGAAATGCAACAACATGATATATAAGGATGAATATGAGGATATTTTATTTCAGAAGTATTAAAATACATCCACATTTAATAAATAAATAAATAAAAGGATTATAAAACTTTAGAATATTTATTGTTAGTAGAAATATGCTTGCTTAAAACATGTGTGTGAGGGAGAGAAAAGAGAGCGAAGTTTGAAAATGTATGGGAAACACATATATATATGTGGTGTATTGGGTGGTGTGTGGGTACAGGGGTGTACAGGGGAGTGAATATTATGTTTTCATATGATGGGAAATGAAAAAAGAAAAATTTTAAAAAAAATTTCGTTAAAATCGGACCAATATTAAGCGAGATATGGCAATTTATTGAAAAAGCACATGGCCAAAAGAGTACTGTCCTCAGAAAAAACACAGTGAAAAAAGTGATGACTGTCTCTAAAAAGAGCCCCTGGAAAGCACATGGCCCCATGAAAAAAAGTAAACAAAGCGGCTAAGAAAAAAGCCAGAATTAAAAAACACGCCATAGCTCGCTTAATATTGGTCGGATTTTAACGAAATTTTTTTTAAAACGTTTCTTTTTTCATTGCCCATCATATGACACGCATGGTGACCACCTCTCTATAGAGACCACCTGCTGCAGGGTGTGTTCCTCACCCCCACACCTCACCCCCACACCTCACCCTCACACCATGTACAGCATGATTTCATATGATGGGAAATGAAAAAAGAAAAATTTTAAAAAAAATTTCGTCCAAATCGGACCAATATTAAGCGAGATATGGCAGAAAGAAGAAAAGTGAACTCAGCCAGAATAATAGACACGCCCCTTTTTATGCCATATACAGCCACTTTTCTTCTTTCTGCCATAGCTCGCTTAATATTGGTCCGATTTTAACGAAATTTTTTTTAAAACGTTTCTTTTTTCATTGCCCATCATATGAAAAATAGAAAAAGTACGGAAGCTCGCGAGTTGCATTTAATTTTTTTTGATACACATATTTCATGTGATTAAATTAAGAAAAATAGAAAAAGTACGGAAGCTTGCGAGTTGCATTTAATTTTTTTTATACTCATATTTCATGTGATTAAATTAAGAAAAATAGAAAAAGTACGGAAGCTCATTAAATATTCATTCTGCCATAGCTCGCTTAATATTGGTCCGATTTTAACGAAATTTTTTTAAAACGTTTCTTTTTTCATTGCCCATCATATGACACCCAAAAAAAGTACGGAAGCTCGCGAGTTGCATTTAATTTTTTTTTAAATGCACATATTTCATGTGATTAAATTAATCAAAAATAGTCCAACAACACAAAAAATTTAAAACTGTGGGGTTTTATCATAGAGGTCCCTATTTAGGCCACAGACAAGGCATTTAGTGCTCAAGGTTTATGCACTGTTTCTTGCGTAAAAACATGCTTGCGGAGTTCAAATACAGTCGAACCTCTCTGTAAGGGTCACCAGCTTTGGGACTATAATATGTTTGATTGTCTATTCTACCACTGAAGTAATTCAAATCCTTTACTAAAAGTTTCAAAAGTTTTTAATTTCAAAATTTCACGAGAACTGGCCAACGGTTTTCATCTCTAAAGAGACCTTTTCAATTACCAGAATACACAGAATAAATAACACAGAATATATAACATGAATATGAGGATTTTTACTTCAGTGTTCGTGGTTAAAATACATCCAGGTTTAATAAATAAATAAATAAAAGGATTATTTTTAGAATATTTATTGAATGTTTGGGACGGTTAAAAATGGTTTTATTATAGAAAAAAGAGAGCAATTTGAAAATGTATGGTCTTATATATGTGGTGTATTCATAAACGTGGTGTGTGGGTACAGGGGTGTACAGGGGAGTGAATATTATGTTTTCATATGATGGGAAATGAAAAAAAAAAATTTAAAAAAAATTTCAAAATGTCAATATTAAGCGAGATATATCCTTTATATACATGGCCAAAAGAGTAATGTCCTCAAAAAATGGTGAAAAAAGTGATGACTGTCTCTAAAAGAGCCCCTGGAAAGCAACATGGTAAACATTTAAGACAACAAAGAACTAAGAAAAAAGCCAAATAAAAAACAACCAGGTGACCTGAGGATTGGTCGGTGATTTTAACGAAATTTTTTAAAACGCTTTTTTCATTGCCCATCATATGGATGAACCTACATAGAGACCACCTGCTGCAGGGTTGTTCCTCACCCCCATATGTAAATTAGCCTTCTCCTTGACCATGTGCAGACACCATCATTTTATATATTTGATGGGAAATGAAAAAAAATAGGAAAAAAATTTAAAAAAATTTCGTCCAAATCGGACCAATATTAAGCGAGATATGGCAGAAAGAAGAAAAGTGAACTCAGCCAGAATAATAGACACGCCCCTTTTATGCCATATACAGCCACTTTTCTTCTTTCTGCCATAGTTGTTAAATTGGTCCGATTTTAACGAAATTTTTTTTAAAACGTTTCTTTTTTCATTGCCCATCATATGAAAAATAGAAAAAGTACGGAAGCTCGCGAGTTGCATTTAATTTTTTTTTGATACACATATTTCATGTGATTAAATTAAGAAAAATAGAAAAAGTACGGAAGCCTAGTTGCATTTAATTTTTTTTTCTACACTCATACATTTTTATGTGATTAAATTTGAAAAATTGAAAAGATGATTCTACCTTTTTAAGGCAAGTTGGTGAAAGATTCAAATTACCACACCATTGCACAATCATTGGTTCTATTTTGGCGACTGTATGTTTAAAACCAGCTTTTTCATTGCCAGGCAGCACCATTATGACACACAAAACAAATAGTTCACACGGGGAGTATTACTAATGATACATGGGTGGCCCTGTGTTTGAGTTGTACATTGTGTAAATGAATAATATGCTTCTTTAAGTTGATTTTTTTTAAATGCACTTTCATTCATTATGGTTTACACACATGAATCATCCCAACATCATAGATTAAACAACAATCAAAAAATTTAAAACAAATGGTTTTATCACACTTTAAATACAGTTACTATTTAGGTTTTTCTCAGAAGCCATCCAGAAAAAGTGGAATAGCCGTGTTCGTTGTCCCAGAATCTATTCCATGGATGCGCAAAAGACCTCAGCTCTGCGCTCTGACCCTTGAGGCAGCGGGCCAGGACCATGGCAGAGCTTTGACCATGGGACTTCTGGAAGCTGGCGCTAAAGGCAGACAGCGTCTTGCGGCCGTCCACATACACGTGAGCTGCACTCTCAGCGTTCTCGTGTGACATGATAGTGGTAAAGAAGACGTAGTAGCCTGAGACTGGGCACGAGAACTGGCCAGTTCTGGCATTGTAGGCGTTGCCGTGGTTGAAGAGCACGGTTGGGAACTGGAGACGTCGCCCTTTCCTGGGGTCGTGCTTGTTATTGCGCATGACGGCTGTGAAACCGTAGAATGCACCGATGTCAGAAACTGAAATGCAACAACATGATATATAAGGATGAATATGAGGATATTTTATGTCAGAAGTATTAAAATACATCCACATTTAATAAATAAATAAATAAAAGGATTATAAAACTTTAGAATATTTATTGTTAGTAGAAATATGCTTGCTTAAAACATGTGTGTGAGGGAGAGAAAAGAGAGCGAAGTTTGAAAATGTATGGGAAACACATATATATATGTGGTGTATTGGGTGGTGTGTGGGTACAGGGGTGTACAGGGGAGTGAATATTATGTTTTCATATGATGGGAAATGAAAAAAGAAAAATTTTAAAAAAAATTTCGTTAAAATCGGACCAATATTAAGCGAGATATGGCAATTTATTGAAAAAGCACATGGCCAAAAGAGTACTGTCCTCAGAAAAAACACAGTGAAAAAAGTGATGACTGTCTCTAAAAAGAGCCCCTGGAAAGCACATGGCCCCATGAAAAAGTAAACAAAGCGGCTAAGAAAAAAGCCAGAATTAAAAAACACGCCATAGCTCGCTTAATATTGGTCGGATTTTAACGAAATTTTTTTTAAAACGTTTCTTTTTTCATTGCCCATCATATGACACGCATGGTGACCACCTCTCTATAGAGACCACCTGCTGCAGGGTGTGTTCCTCACCCCCACACCTCACCCCCACACCTCACCCTCACACCATGTACAGCATGATTTCATATGATGGGAAATGAAAAAAGAAAAATTTTAAAAAAAATTTCGTCCAAATCGGACCAATATTAAGCGAGATATGGCAGAAAGAAGAAAAGTGGCTGCGGCTAAGAACTCAGCCAGAATAATAGACACGCCCCTTTTTATGCCATATACAGCCACTTTTCTTCTTTCTGCCATAGCTCGCTTAATATTGGTCCGATTTTAACGAAATTTTTTTTAAAACGTTTCTTTTTTCATTGCCCATCATATGAAAAATAGAAAAAGTACGGAAGCTCGCGAGTTGCATTTAATTTTTTTTTGATACACATATTTCATGTGATTAAATTAAGAAAAATAGAAAAAGTACGGAAGCTTGCGAGTTGCATTTAATTTTTTTTATACTCATATTTCATGTGATTAAATTAAGAAAAATAGAAAAAGTACGGAAGCTCATTAAATATTCATTCTGCCATAGCTCGCTTAATATTGGTCCGATTTTAACGAAATTTTTTTTAAAACGTTTCTTTTTTCATTGCCCATCATATGACACCCAAAAAAAGTACGGAAGCTCGCGAGTTGCATTTAATTTTTTTTGATACACATATTTCATGTGATTAAATTAAGAAAAATAGTCCAGGGCGGACAAATTACGCCTGTGCGGGGGCGATCATAGAGGTCCCGAGAGGCCACAGACAAGGCATTTAGTGCTCAAGGTTTATGCACTGTTTCTTGCGTAAAAACATGCTTGCGGAGTTCAAATACAGTCGAACCTCTCTGTAAGGGTCACCAGCTTTGGGACTATAATATGTTTGATTGTCTATTCTACCACTGAAGTAATTCAAATCCTTTACTAAAAGTTTCAAAAGTTTTTAATTTCAAAATTTCACAAAAACGGTTTTCATCTCTAAAGAGACCTTTTCAATTACCAGAATACACAGAATATTAACACAGAATATTAATGAATATGAGGATTTTTACTGGTGTTCGGTGGTCCACATTTAATAGAGAAATAAATAAAAGGATTATAAAACTTTAGAATATTCATTTTGTCAGAAATATGCTTTTAAAAATGTTTGGGGAGAGAAAAGAGAGCGAAGTTTGAAAATGTATGGGAAACACATATATATATGTGGTCTCAATATAGCGGTGGTCTTAAATGTATTGTATTCATAAACGTGGCAGCTCCGACAGTCAATAATGTCAATGATGTCATATCCTGAAATATTTTAAAAAAAATTTCGGAAAATCGGACCAAACAATGGTGCAATTTATTGAAAAAGTCATGGCCAAAAAGAGTACTGTCCTTTAAAAAACAATTGAAAAAAGTGATGATTTAAAAAGACAACAGAGAACTGTAAAACAATAACAAAGCAGGTGACCTGAGGAATTGCCCACGTGATGGTAGCTTTAATGGATGAATACATGCACGCACTGTTTGGTACCAATATTGCCCAATTATGACACTCTTGATTTGCTGCAGACACCAGTCATTTTATATTTTTTGATGAATGGCTCAGTACACCATGGAATAGGATGATTTCATATGATGGGAAATTCCAAAAAAAAATTTTTAAAAAAACTCGTTCTATTTCAAATCTGTGACACGACCTTGCCAGTTGTAAAAACGACTACCATACAAAACCCGATTTTAACAGTCTTACAGCCCTAGTCTAAGTCACATGATCTACACCCGAACATTTTTTCTGTGATGTTCTGCCAGGAGATTTGAAAGGCATTGAAGAGATGATTCTACCTTTTAAGGCAAGTTGGTGAAGAGACAACCAAATTACAACACCATTGCACAAGTCATTGGTTCTATATTGGCGACTGTATGTCCCCAGCTTAAGCTAGACCAGGCAGCACCATTACTGAGACACAAGAACAAATAGTTCACACGCAGGGAGTATTACTAATGATACATGGGTGGCCCTGTGTTTGAGTGGGTGTACATTGTGTTAATGAATAATATGCTTCTTTAAGTTGATTTTTTTAAATGCACTTTCATTCATTATGGTTTACACACATGAATCATCCCAACATCATAGATTAAACAACAATCAAAAAATTTAAAACAAATGGTTTTATCACACTTTAAATACAGTTACTGTTTAGGTTTTTCTTAGAAGCCATCCAGAAAAAGTGGAATAGCCGTGTTCGTTGTCCCAGAATCTATTCCATGGATGCGCAAAAGACCTCAGCTCTGCCCTCTGACCCTTGAGACAGCGGGCCAGGACCATGGCAGAGCTTTGACCATGGGACTTCTGGAAGCTGGCGAAGGCAGACAGCGTCTTGCGACCATCCACATACACGTGAGCTGCACTCTCAGCGTTCTTGTGTGACATGATAGTGGTAAAGAAGACGTAGTAGCCTGAGACTGGGCACGAGAACTGGCCAGTTCTGGCATTGTAGGCGTTGCCGTGGTTGAAGAGCACGGTTGGGAACTGGAGACGTCGCCCTTTCCTGGGGTCGTGCTTGTTATTGCGCATGACGGCTGTGAAACCGTAGAATGCACCGATGTCAGAAACTGAAATGCAACAACATGATATATAAGGATGAATATGAGGATATTTTATGTCAGAAGTATTAAAATACATCCACATTTAATAAATAAATAAATAAAAGGATTATAAAACTTTAGAATATTTATTGTTAGTAGAAATATGCTTGCTTAAAACATGTGTGTGAGGGAGAGAAAAGAGAGCGAAGTTTGAAAATGTATGGGAAACACATATATATATGTGGTGTATTGGGTGGTGTGTGGGTACAGGGGTGTACAGGGGAGTGAATATTATGTTTTCATATGATGGGAAATGAAAAAAGAAAAATTTTAAAAAAAATTTCGTTAAAATCGGACCAATATTAAGCGAGATATGGCAATTTATTGAAAAAGCACATGGCCAAAAGAGTACTGTCCTCAGAAAAAACACAGTGAAAAAAGTGATGACTGTCTCTAAAAAGAGCCCCTGGAAAGCACATGGCCCCATGAAAAAGTAAACAAAGCGGCTAAGAAAAAAGCCAGAATTAAAAAACACGCCATAGCTCGCTTAATATTGGTCGGATTTTAACGAAATTTTTTTTAAAACGTTTCTTTTTTCATTGCCCATCATATGACACGCATGGTGACCACCTCTCTATAGAGACCACCTGCTGCAGGGTGTGTTCCTCACCCCCACACCTCACCCCCACACCTCACCCTCACACCATGTACAGCATGATTTCATATGATGGGAAATGAAAAAAGAAAAATTTTAAAAAAAATTTCGTCCAAATCGGACCAATATTAAGCGAGATATGGCAGAAAGAAGAAAAGTGAACTCAGCCAGAATAATAGACACGCCCCTTTTTATGCCATATACAGCCACTTTTCTTCTTTCTGCCATAGCTCGCTTAATATTGGTCCGATTTTAACGAAATTTTTTTAAAACGTTTCTTTTTTCATTGCCCATCATATGAAAAATAGAAAAAGTACGGAAGCTCGCGAGTTGCATTTAATTTTTTTTTGATACACATATTTCATGTGATTAAATTAAGAAAAATAGAAAAAGTACGGAAGCTTGCGAGTTGCATTTAATTTTTTTATACTCATATTTCATGTGATTAAATTAAGAAAAATAGAAAAAGTACGGAAGCTCATTAAATATTCATTCTGCCATAGCTCGCTTAATATTGGTCCGATTTTAACGAAATTTTTTTTAAAACGTTTCTTTTTTCATTGCCCATCATATGACACCCCCTTTAACGAAATTTTTAAAACAGGGGTTTCTTTTTTCATTGCCCATCATATGAAACTCAAAATTGACCACCTCTGTATGGAAAAATATTGGGGATGACTATGGGGGTGTATTGAAAAAGTAATGGGTCAGGGTCCCACAAAAAGACACAGGGGGGTCAGCATGATGAAACATATGATGCCTTTGGGGGGAAACTGGAAATGAAAAAAAAAATTTCAAAATCCCGGATTTCTATTTCAAATACACACATTTTAAAAAGCCAGATTAAAAACAAAATTTATGGTTAAGAAAAATGGTTTTTTTAAAAAGACTTTTGGTCCTTTTCTAAGAGACCCCACAACGAAAATGATAAGAAAGAAAAAAACAAGCTTTTTTCATTGCCCATCATATGGAAAAAAATTTCATTTTACCAAAACGTCTCAAATAGACCAATTCTTGGCAATTGTATTTTTCACCCCTTACCCAAGCTCCGACAGTCCACCACACCATTAAAAAAGATAAGCACATGAATAGAAAAAGTAGGGCTTGTTAGTTTACTGGTGCATTTTTAAAATTTTTTTTTGATTAAATTTAAAGAAAAATAGAAAAGCTTAAAATTGAGCCAGAATTTTTCATACTCAGCTTTCATGGATGATAGGTTTACAAAATGAAAAACCCGGAAGCTCATTAAATATTCATTCTGCCATATTTGCTTAATATTGGTCCCATTTAACGAAATTTTTTAAATAGCGCTTTTTTTCATTGCCCATCATATGAAAAATAGAAAAAGTACGGAAGCTCGCGAGTTGCATTTAATTTTTTTGATACACATATTTCATGTGATTAAATTAAGAAAAATAGAAAAGTAAAGCTTGCGAAAGTTGCATTTAATTTTTTATATACCATATTTCATGTGATTAAATTAAGAAAAATAGAAAAGTACGGAAGCTCATTAAATATTCATTCTGCCATAGCTCGCTTCTTAATATTTTTTTTAAGGCAAGTTTTTTAAAAACTACAACACCATTGCACAGTCATTGGTTTAGTTCTTGCATTGTATGTCCCCAGCGTGGTTGAAGACCAGGCAGCACCATTACTGAGACACAAGAACAATAGTTCCTGGGGTGGGAGTATTACTAATGATATTTAAACAAATAAGCCCTGTAGTTGAGTGGGTGACATTGTGTACATGATATATATAGATTCTTTAAGTTGATTTTTTCAAATTTACTGTCATTATAGTTTACAAAATACATCCACACATCATAGATTAAACAAATTCAAAAATTTAAAACAAATGGTTTTATCACATTTAAATTAAAACATGTTAAGGTTTTCTTAAAGCCATCCAGAAAAAGTATAGGAATAGCCGTGTTCGTTGTCCAGGAATGTGGCCGGATGCGCAAAGGTGTCAGCTCGGCTGAATATGTTTTCATATGATGGGACCATGAAAAAAGCTTTGACCATGGGACTTCTGGAGAGCTGGCTAAAGGCAGACAGCGTCTTGGGCGGCTCCATACACATGAGCTGCACTCTCAGCGTTCTCGTGTGACATGAAATTGAAAACCCAATGTTTAAAAACTTAAAAATATTAAAATTAACCTTAATGACCGCGTGTTTTTAACCCCTTTCACCTACCCCCACTACCTTTCACACGGGATGAAAATAAAAAAATTTAAAACCATAACAATATTAAATAAGAAAAATGAAACCCAAAAGCCCCAATCAGTATCCTTTTTCTCAATTATTTAAATTTTTAAACTTTTTTCTTCCACATGAAAAAAAGAAATCGAGTTTTTAACTTTTTTTATCCATTTATAAATTAAAAAAAAAAAAATGCAGCTTAGTTGCTTAATTTTTTATAATTTATTGATTAAATTAAGAAAAAAAAAAAAGGAACATTAAATATTCATTCTCCTACTTAGTATTTACATTTTAAAACCTTTTTTCTTGCCCTCATGCCCCCAAATAGGGTAGCTTTTTATGATTTTTAAGCACTTCATAATGTTACAAATCATCCAACATATAATAAAAAAATAAAAATTTAAAAAGGTTTATCACACTAATACATTATATTTTTTCAACCAAAAAATGAAACATTGTTGTCCAAATATCTGACTAAATCAGCGCGACTGAAGCGTAGGATGCAGCTTGCCATGGAGCTAGCTGCCTCGGAGCCCGCAGCGCCCGTCCATGGGGACCGGGTTCTGTGTGGATGGAAGGCTAGTCATTTACGGAGGCTTGGTTGGGTGTGTGAAAGGGCTGGACTGGTGATTGCGTTCGGATGGTCATGCTGACGAAGGAACAGGGAAATTCAATTTATTAGAAATATATTAATTTAGAATATAAAAAATTTAATAAAATGTTAAGGATAAAAGGTATTTTTAGGGAAAAACATAATATAAAATTTAGGGGATAAATTGGAAGGTGAAGAGAATATTTTTTATATGTGGGAAAAAAGAAATTTAAAATTTAAAAATTTTGGGGTAGGGATTAAAAGTGAAATATTCCAAAAAATGAAAAAATTTAAAATGTCTGCCTAAAAACGAAATGCCTAAAAACACAGTAAAAAGCCATAAATAAAAGAAATAATTTTAAAACATTTTTGCCCTTTAAAAGCTAAACTTCACCCACTGGTTGTTCCCCCACTAAACCCACCCTCCCGCCCAATAAGGGGTTTTCTAAAACAAATGGATGCAAAAATTTCTAAACCAACTAAGAAAAAAAAAAGCACATTTAGTATTTAAATATGATTCTTAAATATGCCACTATAGATTAAATTTTAATATGTTAATATTTTAACTTTTTTGATACTATTTTTTAATTAAGAAAAAAAGAAAAAGAAAGTAAGTTGCATTATTTTTATTATTATTAAAAAAAAAAAATACGGAAGATATTAATTTTTCTCCATATTCCATTGTATTAATAAATTTTAAATTTCTTTCATCCCTATACAAACAAATAAGTGCTTCATTATTTTAAAATCACTTGGTTAAAATAAAATTTAAAACAAATCAAATTTAACAAATTTTAACTATCAGTTATTTTCAAGCCATCCAGAAAAAGTGGAATACCCTTTTCCAGATCTATTATTCAAAGCCTCAGGCCTCCGAGCGGCCAGGCCATGCAGGCTTGACTAGCTCCAGCTGCCTAAGGCAGCGCCTGCGGGCCCATAAGGACTCCTGGCGAATGTGGCAAGCTGGCGGCGCATTGCCTGGAGGCTGCCGTGGTAAACGTTGGGACTGGAGGCGCCTTCCGGGGGGTTGCGGTGAAGTAAAAGGATGAAGCTTGCAATTTAGATATTGAATAGATAAGTATTTCAAATAATAAAAAAATAAATAAATTTTAAATATTTTTAAAATTGATAAACGTTGAAAATAAAAAAAGTTAAAGATGGATTTAATGTTAGGAATATATATTGGGAAAGGGAAGGGAAAAATAAAATTTTAATTTATGGAAAATGAAAGAATTTAAAAGCAATGGAAAAAATTAAAAACAAATAAAAAAGGAATTGAAACCTAAAGAAAGATTAAAGGCAAGAAAGCATGAAAAAACAAAAAACCCAAAAAGCCTTTTAAATTTTAAACGATTATTCTAATCTTGTTCCTTCATTACCACCGTTTACCCCACCTCCCCACCCCTAACCACCTATTCCTAAAAGAAATAAAAAATAAATCGCCATATGGAAAAAAAATCAATCAGCAAAATGGCCAAAAGATAACAGCCATTTTTCCTTCTGCCAATATAGCATAGTTTTTTATTGTCCTTTATTAAGAAAATAAACCGAGTTGCATTTAATTTTTTTAAAATATTTTAAATAAGAAAAATAGAAAAATAAAAGTTTTATTTAATATAAACTAATTATTATAAAAATATTAATCCCTATAATTGAATAAAATTTTTTAAGTTTTTTCCTTTCTTTTTACCAATACAAATAAAGTTATCATTTAATGTTCAAAGTTATCATTGGTTCATTTTTAAACATAAAATTAAAATCATTTAAAATATTATAGTTAAAACATCAAAGTTTACGTGTCCAGAAACATGGAATGCTTT
>JAGTTF010001298.1:0-19628 GCA_019095985.1 Streblospio benedicti | reverse complement strand
AAACCCCCTTTTTACAATATCACAACATATGACACGCCATTTCCCCAGACAAGGGCCATTATGATAATATCGACTATAACACCTGTTATTACTGCTTTTGATAACTTTTTGTCTGAACTGCTCAATAAAGCAGAACTAAAATGTCCCTGGTTCTTTTATTGAGAACCTGCTGAAGCCTGAGATAGCCGCCATTTCTTAGAATTCTGTCTGTAAACAACATATGACATACCATTTTCCAATGCAAGGCTCATATACGTGTGGGGTAGTATGACGTTGTGCAACAAAACTAGTCCTTTGCACAGGGTTTGTAGCATCCTCACAGAGTATGAAGTAGGTTTGATAAGCTACACTGAACTAGGTGTCATGTCAGAAGCAGATAGCTCTTGCAACCTATTCCATAACGGAATAGGCTTTTCTTAACCTGATTAACACGTTGAATTCCAAAAAATGTAAGCTGCCAACCCAATTACTTACAAAGAAAAAAATGCATAATCATGCATCTTGCATGGATGGAAATTTGTTAGATGAGTTCTAATATGAGTTGTAACCAAATTGCGTGGCAAATCGTCAAGTTAGATAAATGACATCCTGCAGTTTGGGAAAAGAAGGAGAGCTTTGGTGATGGTGATTTGACCATACCTATTGAAAAATATGTCTTCCAGTATGACATTTTTGTTCAATTCTTAACATTTTTTCTGTAACATTACAATGCTACTTGCAACGGGATTCTAAAACTAAAAAAGCAGCATAAATAACTTGCGAAAATGACGTGTGTCCATTTTTTCACGCTTTGCTTCCTTTGGATGTCATGTCCGTCATTTCCGGATATGGTGTAAAACCATATGGTCGCAAATTACTTCTGAATTTCGTGGAATAGCAATCTTAATGATTAAAAGTCTCCACATGTTCAACAGTTTAAAGAGTGCTTTGTATGGTTAATGCAATAAAAGAATACACACTTGGCATTTACTATCCACATGCTTGATACAAGCTTTGCAACACACAAGGTTAACACACATTTATAAGGTACGTTTATAGAATTACAAATATTTTAAAATAGATAAAATTCGTATACAGTAAAATTCCTCAACAAAGGAAGTATATACAAAGGAAAAACTAAATAAAGGAAACATTTCTCATTCATTGAGATTGAGATTGAGATTGAGATTGATTTTATTCAATATCATTATGGCAAACAATAATAATACAAAATATCTGCTTATACTTACATTAAAAATAACAGCAATGTTATGGTTTCAATATACAGAGGTGACAAAATATATAAATACTACTGAATCTTTGGAAATACTGAGTATGGACTACAATATTGAAATACATGTGATCATGAAAAAATTACAAATACAAAAACATGAAGAAAAGATAAATTGTAAAATTATGCCTAATGATAAAGAATATGGTTAACACCAAAAGTTTAAGATATTAAAAAATATCTAGCAACTTATTTCCATGGTGGACCTATGAAAAACAACATATCTTTCAAATTGGCATCCAAATCGCATATTTATCTGATAATAAATAATCCAAAAATAATTACTATTACTGTTTACTTAGTATAAATGCTATTTTCAACTTTGATCATTTCATTAAAGAGATATTTTTTTACATTGGGATTTAAATTTCTTTTTTTCCTATCACATGATTTTTATATAATTGGGTAACTTATTCCACAGTTTGACACCATTCCATTTAAAAAGTAAGCTTGCCATGAGAATTTACCTGGGGCACAGTGAAAAATTATAACTGTATCTTGTATTGTATAGCGTTTATGTTGTTCAACATATTCACACATATATGATGGGGCAGAACAATTAAAAATCTTATACATAATATTCAGCGTGAGGTAGTCAACCCTTCTTTCCACATTAAGTAGTCCAATACTGGCAAAATCTTCACATTCAAGGTGGTATTTTGGTTCCTTGTCAAGAATAAATCTTATAACTTTATTTTGAGAAGTTTGCAGCTTTTTTCTGAATATACTGAGAGATAGACCTATACCACATATTACATGCAAATGATGTAGTAAACAAGGGAAACCCTCTACAAATGAAGCAAAGCGCGAAAAATGGACACACGTATTACATCTTGTTCAAAAGATTGACAAAGGTGATGTACGACGTTATATTTATCTTTAATATGGCTGATTGTAAATGATTTTATCATCATTTATACAAGTTAGATCGGGCATACACAATATAGTTGTTGGGCATTTGTCTGTAATAACACCATCATGACAGTGTAGTGTGGATACCAGTTTTCCATGGTGACATCTACCAAAGGCATTCTGTCGATTATTTAAACAATTGGTCCTTACAGGTGTTCTCTTTTCTTGAAATAATGTTCAAGGAAGACTGCATGCCTAATAGTGGTCACGTACCGTCCTCCACTGGCGCATTCCATCCCATAGGCAGGGACGGATTCAGAAATTTGAGACCGGGGGGCTAATTTTCAAATTTTGAGAGCGGGGGGGGGGCTAATTTTCAAATTTTGAGAGCGGGGGGCGGGCGGATTTGTCTGTGCGTGGGGGCAGATCCAGGTTTTTGGAAAAGGGACGTAAAGAAAACATAAGGAAAGGGGGGCTCACTTACGGGATTTCATGAAAAACCCTATGAAAATTAAGTATTTTGGTGGGAAAAAGGGGGGGGGGGGGCTAAATTGTAGGGGCGGGGGGGCTTTAAGGCTAATATTGCAGGCAGGGGGGCTAGAGCCCCCCGAGCCCCCCCGCTGGATCCGTCCCTGATAGGGGGGCGTGGGTGTTGATTGTACTTCTCTTGTGTGTAGGTTCGGATTCGTTATGGTACTTTATATTTCCCTCTTAATTGACAGAAGACAGAATAACCAGAAACGTAAATAGAAATGTTTATTCTACTTTAATCATCATCAATAAATATAGAGCATAGTCAAAATATAGACAATCAGCATATCTTGCTCTACTAAATACTTGCACAAAGCATTTATCATCAACAATTCGGCACTTTAAATGCATCAACTAAACTGACTGTCAAACTAGAAATGTTTGTGCATGACTTAATTTGCGAATTTCCTGTGAAGGTGCAAAAAATTTAGTAGTCATAAAATAATTAATAGATGAAAATTGTAAAATTTAATAACCATGAAATATTCTAGTTTTACAGTATATAAAAGCGTAAAATATCAACTTCGCAAAATCATTATATCATTAGGCAGAACAATGCTAATTCTGCGCTCTTTCTGTATAAAACCATATATTATGTACACAACACACTACTATCATTAAATCATCACACCTTAACATTCTTTAATATCACTTATGATTAGTATCAAACGACCAGTATACTGACGGTGTACATCACAAATTGAATACGACCAACCAACTACGCACTATCCATAACCCAGTGCAGGTAACTTTGCTCCCTTGAGCAATGCCACGATCACGGGGATAGAACAGAGCCCAGGCCATTATTTGAATATTTAGTGTGGATGGTCAGTTGTTAGCCAGTCATGTATAAATGCAGAATTGGGCTAGGCTAGAGATGATTTCAGGGGTATGTCTCTTCAATGGCTGCCAGAGCTCTGGGAAGGTTTAGATGCCCATATAATGTTTATCCTCAGCAACAGGAACTTGAACACTCTACTGAAGAAAAATGAGATTTTTTTGCCAACACTCAAAGCTAAGCAAAGCAGAGGGGGCCTAGTTAATACGTTGTTTATATATTTTACAATTACTTAAAATTTGTTGAGTAAAGTATACATGGGACAGTGTGAGGTATGCAGGAACCAAGGAATAGTCAGCAAATACATAGGTGAAACTAGCAGATCTCTTTTTTTGTTAGAGGTAAACAACACAAAGCAGTCACAAGACAAAACAATATCAACAATGCTTTCAGAAAACATATAAATGAATATCACACAAATGAAACCATATATTTAGAATAAAGTACTAAAAATCATATCAAAGACCCTTAGAAAGGCAAATTGCTGAAGGTGTGCTTATACACAACTTTTTGATGCAGATATAACCATGAATAGCAAATTAAACTTGATCATTATCAGACCGCCATCAGAAGAGTAACATTCACTAATGAATAACTATAATTGTCTTTAGCATATATTTTCATCATTATTATTATGAGATCTGGTTGTTTCACCTGTGTATTCTTATTGTTATATTTTTATATTTTTAATTTTCTTCTTTCATTATTATGTCAATTTATTGTTCTTAGTATTGTTAAACTCTATTATTATTCTGTCACATACTGCAAAGTATAAAATCCCCGTTCTAAGATGTGTTAACTGTTAGGTGTCGTTTAAAGGTTATGCTGAGTGGTCAAACAAGTATGCTTGTAAAGAAGCATTATGATGTGTTCTGTGCATTCTGAAAGTGTCTTTCATTTAAACATCATATCAAAGTATGTAAAAAAATTAAATACCACGCAATAAGAGGCCAGTATATACTCAACAAAACACGTGAACGCGAGAAATGTCAACAGAATGATTTTCGTCAGACGTAACTCGCACGGTGCACGTAAGAAGCTGCCTATCTCTTCCATGCTAAATGAGACATCTGTCGTTAGAAATGCACGGCACGTCTGGCGAAAATCATTCGATTATGCAATATCACGTGACTTTGTGTTTTATTTGATGAGACGGCATGGTATTTTTAAAGGTGGAAATAGTATTACACGCGGAGAATGTGAATATTATTTTTATCACACTTGCAATGGATAAGGCATCCTCTATTGATACTGAATTTTACAAAACAAATATGATTTTGACTGAGCAATATCTTTAAGTACTTAGGTTTTTATTGTATTCTGACGAAAGACAATAGTTGAAAACAGTTTAATAAATAATTTTTAGATATATTTAATAAGTATATGGTTTTAATTTTGAATTTAAGCATATTTTATAAGGCCAACCCGGGTTGGCGCGAAGCGCCAACCACGTTGCACGTGTTAGGTCATCGCACGTACGTCGTAAGAAACCAGTGTGCTTGAAATGAAAAATCTGACTGACTCTGATGTGAGACCTATTTTTATTTGCTACAGAATTTTAAGAAGGCTAACATCCTACCGATGATGCTTATTGATTAGAAAACGGACAACTTCCTGCAATCTCGTTAAAAAATAAAAAGGGACACCATAATATTTACGAAAGTGCTTCGGTTTAGTTCGTAAACAAACAGCACTCGCTCCAACATACGAGTGACGTAAATGCTTTACTTACGTTGATTAAACGGTGTACTTCACAACGTAGTAAGCATACGTGCATGCTGTAAATTAATACATTATCTATCCAGCATCGTATCCTCAAATGGCCTCAATCAATACCACCATACATGCCATAGATAGAGAGAACGTGGTTCCCTCCCCATATGACTGTTGTGTATCGGACGAATCTGCGGGCGTATCAGACGAGCCTTTAGGCGAGTCTGATGCGCCCGCAGATGAGTCCGATACACAACAGTCATATGGGGAGGGAACTGCGTTCTTTATTTATCAACCAATGTCACAAATACACAATGTTTCTAATATATAATGCAGTTGATGAACAGACAATCATAAATAAGCCAAGTTTCAAAACGCACATGAATACACTAATAGTCTACGGGCAGACTGCCGATTTGAATCTTCTCGCCCTGATAACGTCAATTGGGTTGCATATCCAGGTGATTTGAATGATCCCATGGCATTTTTATAACCATCTATTTTGTTAGACGCATTATATACATACTAACAGTACATGTATATACTAAAATGACCAGAATATTCAGACCGTCAATGAAATATCTGGCTTGTTCTGGCTTGTGTTTACAATAGGTTTCCTAGAATACAGAGCGACCAGCCTAAATCACAGTGCCCTTGACGTGTTCTTTCAAACGTCACCCGTTCAAACAATAACGCACACGCATTTCTCTGAACGCCCTTGCACGCATTACGTAATCCTTTGTAACAGATGAGATATGGAACACATTAAATGCTCCTCCCTCCCCATCGTTCCTCCTGTCCTACATCCCTCGAACCAGTTCTCGTCAGTATACAGGTCTGTGACAGATTAAATACACCTCCATCAGCGTCCTCCCATCGTCATATGTCACAGCCATTTACACACTAAATGTACTAAATATGGCAATGATTGATCCCTCTAATATCGCTCCCCCCAGCTACTACTACCCATGGTAAACACGTGCGGAGCAGATTACATGTCCCACTCATTCCTACCCTTCCTTCCACCGCCACCCCTCCCCTCTTCTCTACCCCCATCCCCATCCCTCTCTACCCCATCCCCATCTAAACAGGTCCATAAAACGGATGAGATCTGGAACATATTAAATGCTCCTCCCTTCGCATTCTTTCCCCTGCCCCACATCCCTCACACCTGCTTCAGTGACAGCCATACACACACTACATGTATGTGGCAAATGCTTGATCCCTCTAATATCCTTTCCTCCAGCTACTCCTACCCCTGGTAAACACGTGAGACGTATGATGGCGTTATCTACTACCAGCCAAAAAAAAAGTTTTATATGGCGTCATGCATTGTTTTCTTGCGTGTATGCTGCCGTAATGCGTGAGTGGATCGTGCGTTTTTGATAAGTGGAGCCTATGTGACGGGCACTTGAACTACACCGGCTTATGCTTATGCTTACAGATTCAAATAATTCCTGAAATAATCTATTAATTAATTAATTAAATAAATTAATTAATTAAGTGGATGAGTATCAATGTATAATGTACAATTAATTTTAATACCTGTTACTCAATCGGTGCTTAGTGTAGTTTGGGTCAAGGATTGTATGTAATTCATTTACTTTTATTTATTTTTATTTACTTTACTTAAATTTACGTGGCTAGGCAACGTTTTTCATAGAATGAGGTACGTTTAAAGTACGCATAACGCACGGGTAACGTTAGCTGTAGCAAAGAAAGACGTTCCGCTTATCTACTTACGAATAGTTTAACGTGTAACGTACTACGTATGACGTATATGCAGAGGAAACCCGCACGTTTAACGTTTTATTTACACAAACATGGCCCTGTAATGAGCATGGCATCTATTTATTTTGAAAAATAATTCGTAAATTGTTCGTAGCAGGGACGTGTACAGGTAACATAATCTTATTCTGTGCACCCACTGGGTTATGAAGAATGATTTGCCAAAGTTTCGTGGTATTTGGAAATCTGCTTTTGAAGATGTTGCGCATATAACGAACACACACTCCCCATTTATTTATTTGGCTATATTTGTACAGGCGGGTTATGACGTCACTTCTGAGAATTTAGAACTACCGTTCTGGGAACTAGATCGTGACACGTCACACGTAACATCTCCCTTCGTATATATAATGAACAAAAGTGAAAAATGACTAACTTAACTACTTGGAACTGTTCAATAAATCATATAACATGTAAAAATAATATAATTCAAAATGTGTACATATGACATATAATTCATATAGCATGTGAAAATTCAGTCACGTCTAGTACATGAAATGACACATGTTCGTATTCGTTGATAACATACAATTGGTTCATTTACATCCATAGCCTGATAGATACTTTCAGTCCACTTTGATTATTTACTCATCAATTTTGTTTGATTAATCTCATAGTCTGTCCGTGCTCGTAGTGTCCGTATCACTCCATCTCATTGATCAGTCGTCGTGTCGGCTTATACACTCTTCCATATCTGGACTTGGGCATCTCTGGCAAAGTTGATGTTGTGGTCTCTGATGATGCTGCTGTCTGGTCACTATTGGGTGCTGGGGCGTCCTCGTGTCCCTCGCTGTGTGACGCTTCAGGTACACCTGTTGGTGTTGTGTTGTTGGAGTCATCGTCCTCTGGGTTGTAGATGCGCCTTGATAGCCTGCGTCTTCCTACCATGGTTGGGCTAGTGTGCGTGGAGGCCGACGGTCTCGCTCTCAGATGGCGCCTGTTCCGTACATATGTGCGACCATTCGCCGCGACTTCATAAGATCTCGTGGTCAGTGGTTTTATTACTGTTCCCTCCTTCCACTCTCTGCTTCCATTGATGGGCTGCATTCTTACTGTTTGTCCACTTGTCAATGGTTTTAGGTCACGGCCTCTGGAGACACTTGCCCTTTTGTGTCGCTTGAGCTCTTTCTTTTGCTGTTCTGATTCATCATCTTGTGGGCTAGGCTGGACCTTGCTGTGTGTTAGGGGCAACATGGACCTGGTCCTTCTGCCTAGCAATCTTTGTGCTGGACAAGTGCCCATACCCTCGGTGGGTGTATTGTAGTAGTTCAGCAGACCTTTGTAGGGATCTTCTCTCGCAGTCTTGCTTTTTCTGAAGATGCGCTTGATTATTTTTACTGCTGCTTCTGCTGCACCATTGGCTTGGCTGTTCCCAGGACTCATTGTGTCATGATAGAAACCCCAATCTTCACTGAACTGTTTGAATTCTTGTGCAGTAAACTGGGTTCCATTGTCGCTGACCAATGTGTATGGACTGCCATTTCTTGCAAAGTGCTTCTTGAGTGTTTGAATGACTTCTGCACTGCTGGCATATCTGAGTTTGTCCACTTCTATAAAATTGCTGTAGTAGTCAGTGAGTACTAGGTAATCATCACCTCCCCAACTGAGCAAGTCTGCCGCAAGTTTTTCCCACGGTCGCTTGGGGATTTCAGTGATCACTGGCGTCTCTTTTGGCTGGCTGTCACTGAACGTTGCACATGTGCTGCAGGCTTCGACATATTGCCTTATTTCTGATGTCATTCTGGGCCAGTACATGACATCTTTAGCAAGACGTATGCACGAGTTTATACCCATGTGTCCCGTGTGCACTCTTTTCTTCATCTCTTTCTTCATGTTTTCTGGTATAATCACGCGCTCTCCCCTCATCATGACCCCATTTGTAACTGTGAGCTCGTCTCTGCAGCTGAAAAATGGCAGTAAGTTCTCAGGTACTTGCTTTCTTTCATTAGGCCATCCTTTCTGGATCATTTCCCCCAAGGCATTTAGTGTTGGGTCCTGTGCCGTCTCATCTTTAATTACTTGCATTAGTCTGTCTTTTATTGGGTAGAACACCATATTACTTATGATCTCCTCTCTTGTGACATGCTCTATTGGGGCTCTCGAGAGTGCATCGGCTGTCGGAATCTGGGTCCCAGGTTTATAGACAATCCTGAAGCTGTAGTTCTTTGCTCTCAGTAGCATGTTCTGGAGACGCCTTGGGGGCTTTTGCGAGAGGCTTCACTGATATGGCCACCAGTGGCTTGTGGTCTGTGATGACCGTGACATCTCTGGCATATGTGTAGTGGTGGAACTTTTCCAACCCATAAACTGCGGCTAACATTTCCTTCTCAATTTGGGCATAGCGCCGCTCAGTTTCTGTTAGAGCTCTGCTGGCATACGCAATGGGTTTTCCTTCTTGTAGTAAGACAGACCCTATACCGTACTCGCAGGCATCATTCTCCAATGTTAGCTCCATTTCCGGGTTGTAAAATGCGAGTACAGGGGCTTTTGTTAGCATCTCTTTGACTTGACCGTATGCTCTTTCAGCATTCTGACACCAGTTGAAGGGCACATCTTTTTTTAGAAGGTTGTGCAATGGCTGTAGGGTGGTTGCTAAATTTGGCACAAATTTGGCTAGATAGTTGACCATACCCAGTATTCTTCTCAGCCCCGGTATGTCTGTGGGTCTGTCCATCTTGTTGATAGCATCTATTTTTGCTGGATCCACCTCTAGACCATTTTCGGAGATGACATGACCCATGAAGACTATTTTTGGGAGTCCTATCTCCAGCTTCTTCTTGTTAAGTTTGATGCCCTTCTTGGTGCATCTTATAAGGAAGCCTCTGAGATTTTCATCATGCTCAGCTTTTGTTTTGCCATGTATTATCACATCGTCAGCGATGCATACGACCCCAGGGAGACCTTCGAGAGCTTCAAGTACCTTTTTCTGGAAAATTTCCGCCGAGGCGGACAGACCAAATGGGAGGCGACGCCATATGTATCTTCCAAATGGTGTTTGGAATGCTGTTAGTTTGCTGCTCGCTTCATCCAACACGACGTGCCAGTATCCTGATGACATATCAGCTTTGGTGAACACACGGGCTTCTCGCAGCTCATGTAGCACTTCCTCCAGAATGGGCATTGTGTAACGCTCTCTTTGTAGTGCCTTGTTCAGCTCCAGTGGGTCAATACACACTCTGACTGATCCATCTTTCTTTGGGGACATCACTAGTTGGCTCAGCCATGGGGTAGGTTCAGTTATCTTTTCAATCACCCCCATCTCCTCAAGGCGTTTGAGTTCTCTTTCTAGCTTCGGCCTCATGTGGACGCTGACTCTTCTTGCTGCCATGACGACAGGTCTAGCCTCAGGGTTTACCTTTAGAGATTGAAGGCCGCTTAGAGTGCCCAATGTTCCCTCAAAGACCTCAGGAAATTCATCTGTGTGTACTGTCGCCACCCTGTGAAATTTTTCTTCTTCTATCTTGATCAATCCCATCTGCGTGCTGGCTGACAATCCCAATAGAGGTTGGGAATTTCCCTCACACACAAGAAACTCTACATTGTATTTCTTTTTTGTTTTAGGGTTCTTGATTGAAATTCTGCACTTTCCTAGTGGCTGGGAGGCTGTGCTGTTCCACATTCTAAGTGTGCCCTTGTACGGTTGTATTTTCTTGGCGTACTGAGAGGGTATGATGTTGCATGTGGCGCCGGTGTCCAACTGGAATATTACCTCTTTCCCATTGACCAGCATTTTGCATTTGACGTCCCTACTTGCTTGATCTCCATTCCCAATGGCATAGATCCAGTCCGAATCAGAGGACTCGGAGTCTTGCTCCTCTTCTATCTTATTAATTTTTCTTTCTTTCTTCTTTTCCTGTCCTTTCTTCTTTTCCTGTCCTTCTCTAGGGGGTTTCTTGCATACCACCTCCAAGTGATTTCTCCCTCTGCATCGGGTACATCTTTTTCCCCAGGCTGGGCATTTTTCCTTTATAAAAACATGTTCATTTGCACAGTATTTGCAGGTTCCAGATCTTGGCTTTTTAGACTCTTTGTCAATTTTGTTTATTCTTTCTGAGGCGATGGACGACTTGTGCTCAAATGCTGCCTCCCCAGCGGTGCATATGGCAATGCATTGGGGCAAAGTGAGCTTGGCCTCTTTGAGCAAATCCTCTCGAATATCGTCACTTCTGATGCCATGGATGATGCGATCTCTTAAGATGGATGGTTCGCATGTGTTGCAATATCCACAGGTTTTCATCAGCCTTCTGAGATCTGCCAAGTACTTGTTAAATGGTTCCGCTTCCATTTGAGTCCGCCTGCCAAACTTGTACCTCTCCAGGGTTTCATTCACTTGTCCGACTACGAATGTCTCAAATGCCTCCATTATCTCTCCTACTGTTCTGCTATCTTCTGTGCTTTGGAATTCGAATCCTGCCATGGCTTTCAAGGCGTCATCCCCTAAGCAGTTGTGGAGTTGTGCCACTTGTAGCTCATGCGGGACTTCACTAAGAGATGCCAGTAAGGCATAGTTATGCCATCTTGCCTTGAATACCTTCCAGCTTTCTATCTTATTGTCACCTAGGACTAGTGGTGGAGGGGGCCTGGCATTCTTCCTAATCGCTAATATTGCCTCATTCCTAGCGGGAGGGGCCGGGGGTTGGGCATTGGCGAGAGCTTGGGCATTCTCACTTTCATCCGCCATGTTTTAGTACGTCTGTTCAATAGATCTAGACTTGTCTTTTGATTGTTTCTTAGCGGTGTCAAAGGCTCTTCATACAAGTGTACGGTAGGATGGATGGGTATAGGTTTACCTTTTCGCTGCCACCATGTTGCGTGTCTTATGTTGAGTATTGTTTAGAAGACGAGATATTTCTATGAACATTTATTTGGCTATATTTGTACAGGCGGGTTATGACGTCACTTCTGAGAATTTAGAACTACCGTTCTGGGAACTAGATCGTGACACGTCACAAATATGCGTAAAACTCTACTTCGCAGCTCCTATGAGACTAGGAGTAGGAGTGTCTTAACTTCGCAGTTTGATTATTAATTAACTTCGCAGTTTGATTACTAGATAGGATACCAATCAAAATAGCCATTATCATATTTCTAGTGACACAAGTAGATCTCATTATAAGATACTTGTTTGACTCGAGTCATGATAAAATGTTGATTCAAAAGGTATAAATTACATTTATGGGGGGAACTATACATAAGCCCGTAGTTTTAAAATATTGTTATAAAAAAATTAAAAAGACAAAACAAACAAAAACAAGACCAGACTGCATGAAAAAAAAGCGAAGAATTAATTACTAAATATAATGGCTTGTACACGTACAAGTAATTTTTTAAGCAATAATTATGTCGATTGTCAACAGTCTGTAGGTCAAAATCTAAGGGTTGGCCATCTATAAGGCAATGCCTTTATCTGAATATATTAAAGAAAGAACTCAAAATGATACATGGTATCTTACAAATGAGTATCCATTTAGTGGTCTGAGCCCTTTTACACAGGGTGCTACAATGCACCGCGCGCCAACATGACATCATTCTCGCCAGGTATAAAAACATGGAATAATATATTCAAAATACAGCGTTATACGGAAGCAGCGAGCTCCCAAAACATAGGATAACAACAATAAGGGATATTTTACATTAGATGACATTTACATAACAACCCATCAGCCTAAACCCTACAAATAACGTAACATTAACATGGGCGATAATGCAAGTTCAGTTCAACTCCGTTGTAATCCTTTTAGGTAGGTTTAGGGTAAGGTTAATACCCAAACACTTTCCTGCGCCGGATACGCAACAACCCCCCAGGCGATTAAGCACCCGAGTACCTGATGGCCTCTCCCCACTAGTGTTGCTGTGTGCCGAGTGGCCGATATGCACCACTCACCAAAACCAGGCCCCTAGAGGTGTGGTCCTCAGTAGCTCAGTGGTTAGAGCGTACGACTTGAAAACAGTAGTTGCTTGCGTCGTGTAATATACTCGGTCCGAACTTACTAGCTTCCGTTTGTTAGTTGAATATATATTTGTGTTGGTTTGTACGAACTGAATAAAGGACGTTGTTTCCGGGTTACTCAACCAGTTGTGTTAGTTTATTACATGGCGTCAGAAGTACAGCAAAAATACACAGTCATACAGCACTAGATGCGGTAATATACGTGTAAATCTGAAGATAAGCAGCAAATAAAGAAATGGGAAGCATCGATGTTGCTCCACCCAAGCCATTCACGGCGGATGCGGATGAGTTGTGTGGGGAGAGGTGGTCTGCGTGGAAAGACAGGTTCAACTACTACCTCCTTGCAAAAGGGCTGGACATTGCCAATGGGAAGAGGAAAGTGGCGCTATTACTAACTTGTCTAGGAGATGATGGAATAAAATTGTTTTCCACTTTCCATTTCGCAGCAGCAGTAGAAGCCAATCCTGATGCCGGTATACAAGCTGTAGATGCAGAGGACAAAAACGATTTGGAAACAGTATTCAAAAAATTTGACACACACTATGGTTGCAAGAGATATAGGGGTGTGAAGAGACAACATTTTCTTAACAGATGCCAAGGAGAAGGAGAAGGCATCATGGAATATGTGGCCGACCTGAAACACAAAGTGAAAGAGTGTGAGTACGGCGGAGCCGAAGAGAGCATCCTCTGTGACCGGATTATTCAAGGCATCAGAAATGAGTATGTAAAAACACGCTTACTAGATCTTGATGATGACGATTTGACACTTGATAATTGTATAAGGATATGTCGCCAGAGTGAACTCACAGTAAAGCAAGCTAAAAGTATGACATCCGAAGCTAATGTAAATAAAGTGATGACCGGTCCAGGCCGTGATAGATACAGAGGGCGTGGCAGAGGGACCGCACCGAGGGGAAGAGGAAACTACCAACGACACTATGAAGAATGTGAGAAATGCTTAAGAGTGCATGATCCACAGTACTGTAAGGCAGATCACGAGTACTGCGGTGCTTGCGGGTCAAAAGGACACTACCGGAAGTCGCCCTTGTGCCGCGCCAACAGAGCACGCAGCATTGGGCAGCAGCCAAGATCACGTGGATTCGGACGAGGTCGTGGCAGTCGAGGATACAATCATGGCTACCACGCATACTGGACAGAGGACCAAGATGACATTACGTATGGGTATGGCGATAGTGGTTATGATAAGCTTGACAACCCCACGAATGTAAACAAGGTTGATAATGATGTACATGAAATGGTTGAAATGTTTGACTCGTTCTATTGTAACACTAGCACACTTATTGCAAGTACTAACGTACAGGTTAATAATGTAGAGAACAGTGATAATGTAACCAATGATGATTTTAATGTTGTATTAGAAGTTGATAACAGGCCTATCAAACTGGAGATTGACACAGGTGCAAAGTGTAATATTTTAAACGTGAAAGCGTTAGAGGGTTTTAAAACAAAATATAAAATGGCCCCAAGCAATGTGTTTGTTAGTGGCATCCATGGTCTAAGCAAGAGAGCTGTAGGTTGTGTGACACTTCCATGTACTTACCGTGGCTCCACACATGAGGTTAGGTTCGAAGTGTTAGATACCAAGAAAAACATAAATTTGTTAGGCAGAAATGATATATGCAAATTTAATTTAATAGCAAGAATAAACAAAGTTGAGGTGAGCAAAGTTGATATAAATGAATGTTGTAGAAATATTGTGAGTAAATATTCAGATGTGTTTGGGGAAACTATTGGTTGCTTGCCAGGCGAGTATGACATTACAGTGAATGAGAATGTTACCCCAGTGGTTCACCCGCCAAGACCGGTGCCATCAGCCCTGAGGGAAAAAGGTAAAAAATGAGCTAGAAAGAATGGAAAAAGATGAAATTATTACAAGGGTGAACGAACCGACCCCTTGGGTAAGTAGCATGGTAGTAGTCAACAAAAAGGAAAGCAACCGCGTTAGAATATGCATTGACCCAACTGACTTGAATAAAGCAATACAGAGAGAGCACTACCCGATGAACAACATCGATGATATTGTAACCAGGTTGACTGGTAGTAAATATTTTTCAACAATCGATGCCAATATGGGATATTATCAAATAAAATTGTCTGCCAAGAGCTCCAAACTAACTACGTTCAACACACCCTTTGGCAGGTATAGGTACCTCCGGCTACCAATGGGCGCAAGTTGCTCATCAGACAAGTTTCAGTCAGCCATGATTGAGGCGTTTGAAGGCATAGATGGGGTTGAAGTTGTAGTTGACGACATTCTCATTCATGGTAAAACCTTAGAAGAACACAACGCAAGGTTGGAGAGAGTGCTGGAAATGCAGGGACATAAATTTGAAGTTGAATAAAAAGAAATGTCAGATAGGACAGAAAGAAGTGAAGTATGTGGGTCACATGCTGAGTGGCGAAGGGCTCCGACCTACGAACGAGAGAGTAAATGCCATAATAAATATGAGAGAACCAAAGGATGTCAAGGAACTGGAGTCAGTGCTTGGTATGGTTGCATACGTGGCCAAATTCATACCAAAGCTCAGCGAGCTCACAGAACCCCTGAGGTATTTGAAAAATGAACAAGAATGGTATTGGGGCACAAGCGAGAAAACAGCAATGAAGAACATAATAAACGCCCTTACATCATCACCAGTGCTGAAATATTATGATGTAAACAAACCGGTAATACTTTCCGTAGATGCGTCAATGAAAGGCCTGGGAGCAGCCATAATGCAAGAAGGAGGAGTCATAGCATATGCATCACGATCACTGACGACCACTGAGCAACGATACGCGCAAATAGAAAAGGAGATGCTTGCGGTCGTATTTGGGTGTACAAGGTTTCATAAGCTGATTTATGGGAAAACAGACGTGACAGTTGAGTCCGACCACAAGCCTTTAGAGACCCTGTTGAAAAAAACCCATGAGTGCATCCCCCATGAGGATACAACGAATGAGATTGAAATTACAACCATACACCATTACACTAGTGCACGTGAGCGGGAAAGCAGTTGGACTGGCTGACTGCCTCAGCCGGCTTCCCCAAGAAAACACGCAAGATGACGTCTCCATGGATGACGAATTGATGGTGTGTAGAATAGACACGCTAGCATACAGATGGCACAAGCAGATTGAAACAGCAACAAGGGCAGATGAAGAATTAAAGGTAATTAAAATGCTGACGCTCCATGGTTGGCCAGCCAGCAGACAGGAAATTCCGTTTGAAGCAGCAGCATATTGGAACGTTCGAGATGAGTTGAGCACTTATAACGGCATAATGTATAAAGGTGAGAAAATAATCATCCCAAAAAGCATGAGAAGGAACATACTGGCTATTTTACACAGACCGCACATGGGAATAGTCAAAACAAAACAACGTGCAAGAGACCTTATATACTGGCCTGGCCTAAGCGCGCAAATTGAAGAGTTGACAAGCAAGTGTGAAGTGTGCCTTGAAAGCAGAAACAAACAGCAAAAGGAGCCCATGATAATACATCCCTTGCCAGCACTGCCCTGGAACAAAGTTGGAGCAGACCTTTTCGAATTTGAGGGAAATCACTATTTAGTGATGGTCGACTACTATTCAAATTTTATTGAGGTTTCACCATTGAACAAAGATTTGAAATCCAGAACAACAATAAAGCACATGAAGTGGAACATAGCAAGATATGGCATAATGGAAACACTGATCACAGATAATGCTACCAACTTCACAAGTGCAGAATTCAGAGATTTCACGGAAAGCTACAACATCAACCATATAACATCATCACCAACTTATCCACAGTCAAACGGTCTTGCAGAGGAAGCAGTAAGACAAATAGAGGGGTTGATGAAAAAATGCAAAAAGTCTGGAGACGATTTTTACTTAGCTCTGCTAGACATGCGAAACACACCTAGAGATGACATTCTCGGATCACCGATGCAGCGTCTGCAAGGCAGGAGAGCACAAACCAGCCTGCCTGTGGCAGACAGTTTGTTAAAACCTTCCTCAATTGATCCTAACAGTGTGCATGATAAGATGATGGATTACAGAGTCAAGCAAAAATATACTATGACCGAAATGCACGACCACTGAAACCCATAACAAGTGAGAATGCTGTCAGAGTATGGACACCGACTGGCTGGAAGCCAGCCGAATATATAAAAAATCACGAAACAACCCCCAACTCGTACATGTTAAAGGCTGGAGAACAAGGCAGAATGTACAGGAGGAATAGAAAACACATGATGATAACTGGTGAAAACCCGCATACCATCACAACGCCCGCACCACCAGTAGCACCACTAGTGAGACCATCATCGTGAAAACCAAAGGAGCATGAGCAAGCCATTCGTACTCCAGCCCTCCAGCAAACACCCACCGGGGAAAATAATCAGGGTACAGCGCAGAAGACACCAAGTAGGATTGAGCCACCACAAACTATTCCTCCCGCACCTTCATCATTGGAACCAAGGGTTCCATCTAACAGAATAAGAAGGAGACCTGCATGGATGGAACAATATGTCATGGAACAACCCAGATAATGTGCAAGCAGGCGAGAATTCGTACTTTACCACAGTCCACAACATTGTCACCCGACAATAATATCTCTATACATATGATAGTTAGGTTTATAAAAAAAAAAAAAAAAAAAGTGTCAAAGTATAGTTATCATGTAAATTCACTAATTTTCTTGCTGTCACAGGCATTGTAATTACCTAGATGATGGTTACCTTTAAATATGTTTACCTAGTTCATTGTCTTGTTCCCGTACTGTATGATTCAAAGTAACTAATTGTCATGCTCTTAAATAATTGTAACTACGGTGGCAAACATTTAATGGTTAACTTTAAGCGTGTTTATGTAATTATAATAACTAGTATCCCACAAGAATCGTAATTATAACAGCAATAGATAATTCACGCAACAGATATATTCAGGTAACATCAGTTGAACCCATTATTGTACTTGACTAAAAAAAAAAAAAAAAAAAATGTTGAGAAGTGGTTTGAAAAAACAAGCCACATGTTAGTAGAATAAGAATTTGTTTTTTTGTAAAAAAGAAAGGATGTAATATACTTGGTCCGAACTTACTAGCTTCCGTTTGTTAGTTGAATATATATTTTGTGTTGGTTTGCGTTGTAAAAGAACTGAAAACTATACATTTGATACAAGTTGAAGCGGTGAAATCGTTGCGTGATCTGAAAAAGTTTACTGACAATATCAGCAGGCGACGACAGATGCGTCACATTCAGAGTTTTTCATTGACATAGAACAATAATCCTTCATTTTTAGGGTATTACCTTTGTTGAGTCAGTCTTGAATGATCTGAAGGGCTTTGTAAGTGTAAGAGTTGGTAAAGAGGGAGACTACTCATGCGAACACGTCATCTTACTCCATCTATCTCACTCACTGTTTCTACTAGATCTTTTGAGTTTTTTCACTTGACACTCGGTAAGACCTACCAATTGTCCTAACAGATCTGCGAGGGTCCTAGGGCAATTTTAACCAATTGAACCTGTATAGTACACAATCAGCCTGAGAGGGTTACTTTCTTTGTGGATCTTTGGTGTACAGTACATACGTGGTATGTTCTCTGAAGTTGGGTCTAAGTGTCTGTACTCTCAGTAATCTTTCTTTCACTCTTGTACCTCGTCAGTATAGCAATGAGCTTTCTTTTGTAAACTGGTGTAGGATCTATTTGTTAAGTATTGTTCGGTAAGAAGAAAAACAAGTATATATTTAATGTGATCTTTCTTGAGTTTTATGTACCTTCTTTCATCACTCAACATAGAACCAACTTTCTTATTGTAGGTTGAAGCATTTGTGATCATGGCTGCTTTCCCTCGTTCCTTAGGTAGAATAGTTATTTCCTTATCCTTATGCAATTCATTCAAAGGACGTCTCTCTTCCTTGGTAATGTTCGAAGTGTGGGGTATGGCTTTCTTCAAGAAACTGGTAACCTCCGTTCTGGTTTGTTCTCTCTCGCCCAAACCACTGACAAACAAGCAGGCCCTTTCTGTTGCAATCACAAGGTCCTGAGTCAGGATTATATCCTGTGAAACAGCAAAGTTTAAGCTTTTGGCAAGCACCTTCATCTGTTTAAGTGTCAACTCCTTATCAGAAATGTTTTTCACAAACTTTTTAAAACTTTTTTAAAATACATCTTCTCTAGTTTTTGCCATAGACTATGCATTTCCACTTATTTCCTATCAAGGCTGAGAGCTACATCAAAACTGTCCGTCCACTTTAGTTTGAAAACATTTTTTACAATGGCTTTTTATGCCTAACCACTTAATTTCAGTTTTTCCATTGCTTAATCTTAAACCAGCTGCTTGTGTGAAGAAAAGTACATTTCATAAAATATGTAATGATATGATTTCATTTTATGAAAACAGTTGTATCATTCGCAATTTGAGCAATATTATATTCGTGTTATCCAATTGTAATTCCTTTGAAATTTTTTTTTATTTTTTTATATTTTGAGCAAGGGTTCGCCGAGATAAGATAAAAACAAAATATGCAGAAAATGAACATCCCTGTCTTATACCTATATATAGCTTAAAACATTCACTTGCAAAAGCATTATTGATAACACATACGGAAATTATATGTAGTGTATAGTTTTATTTTTCACCTGTATTGCTGATGAAATGAAATTTTGTTTAAAAACTTAATTTTGATTATATTCATACAG
>JAGTTF010001296.1:0-15735 GCA_019095985.1 Streblospio benedicti | reverse complement strand
GACTTTCCGGATTTTTTAAAAATGGCAATGAACCGTTATGATATGATTCATTTCAAAATAAAAAAACTGAATCAGCAGACACTGTTTGGTGTGGATTTAAGTCATGATAAGAATGAGACTGGTATTCGGTTAAAACCTTTGAATTTAGCTTAGTTTGAAATTATCCACTGTAAAAACATTTGTGAATAATAAAAAGACCAATATGCGATTGATTTTTGACACCAAGAAATAATAAATACATTAGATTAGACTTTTTTTGGTGGTGTGGTGGCGTGCAGTCAATCACTGGAGCGTGCAGTCAATCATATAATTGAGCTACTTGTGATTAACCAATCAGCGTGGGTTAATGTGGCGGTGATTTTTTGCGGAATGATAAAATGTAAAGTTACTGTGTGTAATACTGAGGAGCCTGTCAGCAGTACTTTATGAACACTTAGTCACTTTATTGCATTAACATCAACATTATAATAACCATAAGTAATAATTAAATAAGTTATACTAGTATTTCGTTTAGAAATCAGATATTCACATATAATATTAATAATGAAATGTTACCATAAAACAGCCAAGTAAATCAAGTGCATGATTGTGAGTCGCGGTATTCTCCTTGACCTTGTTATCCACACTTCCAGTCCCATGGTTGTCTTTTCAAGGATAGTATCCTTGGTCTTTTTCCACTACTACTAGCTACTACTCCTCTAACATTATTCAGACCATTCTATGGTTCATTGCTTATATATTGAATCAATTTTTGTGTGAGGCAGTAGATTTATCAAACTTTAATAGATGTCTGACTGTAAATACACAGCTGTCAATGAGTAGGATATATATATTAAGTAGACCAATGTTATGTACAGCTCAAGACCATGAGCTCTAGTCATAATCACTCAGAGTTTTTACACATGCGGCGGTGCCTCAATATTATACAATTGTCATTGCCAGGTATTGAAGGTTGGAGGCTACTTTAAAAAATATATGACTATTAAATTTTACTATATTGTAAATATTTTTATATCACATCCATCAAAATAAATTATAAAATGTAGCTGCCCCGATCCCTATATTGTGTTGATGTGTGTTTGTGAGCGTATGAATGAACGATGTCAAGGCTGTGTTTTCAATGGTTTAATTCTAAATTCCACAACTCAACTTCCTCAACTTCGTCAAAACTTATTGCTCTTCTATGGGGATTCTAGGGGTGCTTTTAACTTCAACTTATTACAATAAGTTGCCAGTTTATGCCAGTACGTTGCCAGTTTATGTCAGTTTTGATTGAGGCAACGTAACCTTGCAGATTACAGAATAAAACGAGTGATAATAGGCAAACACGTGGCAAGGAACTAACCCGTTACAACAACTTCAAAACTTTTACCAAAAATTCAGAAAAAAGTATGGTGTAATAATAGTGGCAAATTTTGACATTTACATAAGATAAGATAAGATAAGATAAGATAAGATAAGATAAGATAAGATAAGATAAGATAAAGTTTATTTAAAGTCATTATAGATTACAACAATAAACACAAAGCTCTAAGGAGCTTTTTGATCGACTCATTCATACTCAGTCACACATGCACATAATACACATACAATACATTAATTACAAATAATTAGAGCATAAAGCACCTGACGAATTAACATAATTAATTAGAGCATGCAGTACATTTACATATTTTCCCATTCCAAGATTGTAAGAGATTAGTGAATTGATTAAAAATTCCCCCAGATCTTATATATATTCAGGCAGGTCATTCCATAGTTCAGCAGCACTGTACCTGAAATCCATTTTTTCCCAAATTTAGTGGTTCGTACCCTAGGTAGGTTAACAATATTTTTGAGTATCTAAAACTATAATTACTATTTTTAAAATGAACCAAGTCATGAAGACACAGAGGGAGCTAATTTGTACAAAATTTTAAATGTTTCTGCTGCCATTGTTCTCATTCGCCTGACATGAAGGGAGGGAACACAAGCAATACTTAGAAGTTGTTCGTGAAGAGCTATCGTAATCATTATAGATGAAACGTAGTGCCCGCTTTTTGAATTTTTTTTTCGAGCTTTTTTGTATTGGTTTTTAGAACAAAATGCCAGGCCAAAGGGCAGAAATTAAAATTTTGATAATATAAATGTATGAAAAATAGTAAGTTTGTTTAGCCGAGAGAGAAATGATCCAATGCTTTTAGGACATTTAGCTGTTGTGATGCTTTTACGCACACAAACTTCTAATATGGCTGTCAAAGTTTAGCTGGTGTCAATGCTGATTCCAAGAAGGTTTACAACATCATCACAAGATATTATAGCAGAATCTATATTGAATACAGGATTATTTTTTAGTGTATTGTTACCAACTGCCAGGGCCTGAAACTTGTCAGGATTAGCTTTCATACAATTTATCTTTAAACCAATCAATTAAAAACAAGACTTTCTTCTTCTAAGGTACTAATTAAAAACATCATAGTCTGGATGAGCAAAAGATAGAGTATTGTCATCTGCATAATTATATAAAGTTCCTTTTTGATAAAATAAAAAAATGTCATTGATAAACACATTAAATAAGAGAGGTCCTAGTATGGATCCCTTGAGGAACACCTTTACTTATATTTGCCCATTCACTGACAACACCTTCAATTTTAATCTGCTGTTTTCTGTTGGAAAGATAATTTTTCAAAAGATTTACTGAAGACTCAGATAAACCATATGCTGACAATTTACACAATAATATATCATGAGGAAGGCAATCAAATGCTTTTGACAGATCCATTAAAATTGCTGCTACATAACTCTTATCTAAAGCTGCTTTCCAGTCCTCTAATAATCTTAGCAAAGTGATTTGACACCCATGTCTTTTTTTCTAAATGCACATAGGAAATTATGAAAAAATTTATCAAAGTATTCAGATAATTGATTGGAGAGAGTCTTTTCAAAAACTTTAGATATTATTGGAAGAATACTTACAGGACGATAGTTTGTTACCTCCAATGGGTCTAATTTTTTAAACAATGGTGCAACTTGTGCTAGTTTCAAACTGTCAGGAAACACACTATTTAAAATAGAGCAGTTTATAAAGATTAAGAATGTGATGAGTCAAAACAGGGGAACCAGCCTTTAATAATTTTGCCGAAACATTGTCAACTCCGGTGGCTTTTTTTACATCAATTTTTGAAATAATTTTAGATACTGTTTCTATATCAGTTAGTTGGAATTCAAAAAGTAGGGGTCTCTGGTTTGTTTACTTTTATGGCTATGATACTGGGGGTGTTCCCCGATCAAATACAACTCCTTTTTCCAATACCTTCAGCAACATTTACAAAAAAAGTTATTAAAGGTTTCACACACTTTTTAGTATCATTTACAATTACATTGTCACATTTTAATATGATTTTCTGTTGTCCAGATATATGTTTTTAGACAAAAAGGTTTTATTGTTGGCCAGAAATCCTGAAACCACGGTTTCGTGACGTGCTGTACTTTGGCCCGATTGCAGGTAAGATTCTCGTTCCCCGTAGTAAATAGAGAGAAATTGCCGACTTTCTACCCAAGAGTCTTGTATTAAAATTGTGCTAATCTTCTTACTTTTAACTTCGGCTGAATTCGCTAACCTCTGCTCTACAACATACTAGAAGTATTCGCAGAAATAATTGATAATAAAGATTTGCTGAGACATTTACTTTTCCATCTTTTTGCATCCACTACCAAATGAAAATACTGCACAGAGTCCTGACAGCAAACGTTTGACGTTCCACGAGAGGGTTGGATCACAAACAAATACTGACTAGCAGGTGGTTGCTCACAAAAGTGCTTCCTTCTAATTTTCGGGATAACTTTCTCTCAAACGAATTATAAAATGTGATGATATTACTAGAGCATGCAAACAGCCATACCTTACCAGAAAATAATAACAAATGGAGCTGTCAACACACGGGTTAAGAAATATCTATAGGTGTTTGGTTGATCTATAAATCTAGACTAACATGACCCCACTCATCAAAATAAAGTGATACTGCATAGCAGGTGGATCCTTGAGACCTAATATCTTTATTTTATTTTCCAAATTAACTTTCATTTGAAGGATTGGTGAAATGTAACATTATTACTACAGCTTGCACACAGGAATAACTTATAAGAGTTCTATTGCAGATACAGCTGTCAAGACACGGATTTAGTTTAGAAAGACGATCTTGGTAGATTTATATAGTTTGCTGACGGAAATCAACCACCATACATATAGTCTTTTGGCTGTTATTTCCGTTATTATCTGCCCTATTAATGTAAAATTAGGATTGGTCAATCAGTAGTAATAGGCGTTCAATCCATTCATATCATTGGACATTTTCTGATACTTTTACGGGTTATAATAGCTGAGTTTGACTTAGGTGCACATTGGAAAATAATGCCACAATATGGTCAAACTAACGAGCTTGTATATCTTTACTATCTATCATAATCTCATCTCCATCCAGTATGTTGTGGGCGAGTGTATATATAATGAGTTCTAATTCATAAATAGGATAAATAATAAATTTAAACCATATAAATATTGTGTCAAAATACGGCAAATTTCCCTTCATTAACACGGGAGCGAGTTTTATTTACCTGTAACTCAACGCTCGTGGCTGACGCATCCTCCATCACATGCTTTGCTACGGCGAGTTATAGAATGAGATTCTATAATATCTTTGATTATTGTTATTCCATGGTGGATCTAGTGGTTAAGAAAAATTTGAAACTTGAAACTTGAAATTATATTGATGGTACCGCGGTTAGATCACAGCCTGCTGCTGATCACCAGCTTAGCGAGCAGGAGGATGTACGTCTAGAACAGACTACGGTTGGATCCCCCAAATGACCTATGACTCTTCATAATCATAATGCTGGATCAAGTACGTTCATTTTATGGAATTTCTAATCAATAAGAGATACCGGAAATAAATTTTGCTCAATCAATATATGGAAAACATAGTGGTGAAAAGTTGTACAAAATAACTGCAATGCAGTAAGTTGTGGCTTTACAGATGTTATTTACTAATTTAATTGAATTAATAGAACTGTTTACGATCGTCTTCATGAATGTTTGTGATGTAAATTAATATGTAATAATCAATAGCTTACCGGGTATATGAACAGTAATTGTATTTTTTTTTTTATCTGATTTCCGATCTCACTGGGTAAGCTGTTTTGCCTAATTGTAAGGTAAGTACTTTATGTATATACATAGAAAAAGAATGTAACTAATATTTTCTCAAATGAAAGATTGTCTATCAGAACAGTCATGTGTGGCATAGGTAGAAAAAAGTGAATAAAAATTGCTGTATTCTCATGTAAATCAAAATAGCAATAATATTGTATTTATTTATTAATCACTGTATAATGTATTGTTTTATGACTGTATTTTTAAAGTTGTTAAAATATATCTAATGTATGTTTTTTTAAATGTTTATTGATATTTAATCTATTGACATTAATGTAATGCAAAGAAATCAATAAACTGTATTGAATTGAATTGTATGCCTATGCTGATATTTATGTGAACCCTCAACATTTCCTACAATTGCAATTTTAGCTTTTAGCAGTCTAATATCTCAGTCTGCACCAATTACTACTGGTAGGAAAGAAGGTATTAGAACTGGGAGAAGGCGTAGGTTTTGCCGGTAAGATTTCATCTGCATGCATAACATCGATATCTGCAAGGGCATATAGTATGAGGCAACCGAGGCGGTCGCCCCACCGTTTTCCCACTTCATCCCACCTTTTTTTTTTTGCAAAGATTTCTTTTGTTTTACAGCCTATTTTAGATTAGATTGAACATGCATAGACAGGTCTACACACATTAATCCTAACATGAACATTGAAGTGAATCTAGACTTCTGATTCTGGAACATTATAAGCACCCACTAATCATGAATGTTATACATGTAAGTAGATGTACACATAATGTGCCATGTCAAAATGTTTATATTTTAGGTAGTCTGTGTTGTGTGCACGATGATACGTTTTTATTTTAACTTATGATGTATTCAAGGTATTCAAAGTTACATACCATGATAACATATGACAATGATGATATTGTCTTTTGCTGGATTTGAGTAATATGACCAACACACTTCTCGGGTTAATATATCACTAGATGCTTATATATATTTAAGTTGGCCTGTTCCATAGGCAGATCCAGGTTTTCGGAAAAGGGGGGGGACGCGCTTGGGAAAAGAGGGGCGCACTGACGGGATTTCATGAAAACCCTATGAAAATGAAGTATATTGGTGGGAAGGGGGGCGCCTGCACCCCCTGGATCTGCCTATGCTGTTCTTTTTGATGTTCTAAAACTTCGAATATTCAATTGTATTTGTTATTTATAGAAAAGCACATCATCATAGAGCACAGTCTCTCAATGTTGTGATGTATCGATATCTGATATCATAATTGAATTAATATTCGTTATTTCGACATAACCGCCTCAAAGCTAAGAATTCGCCCACCGTTTTTTCAAGGTCTAGCTAGGCCCCTGATCTGGCCTATTTGTGATAACATATATACCTAAAACCATATTATGATTCAATCCTATTTGATCTGTTCTGCCAAGCAAGCTCCATGAGCTTTGCTAGGCAGAACAGTGAGAGTAGGATTGAATTCCTAAGCAAACTTGGGGAAAAGATATATACAGTTATTCACACATACTATGATTATTAGTAGTATCTGTATTCCATATTTTTTCTGAATAATTATTATTATAAGATAAATAAAAAGTGGAAATACGACTCATTGGCAATGTTTTTTAAAGATATTTTTGTCATTAAAAAATTACCTCATCAAAAGAGTAAAATAAAATCTACGATTAAATGATTAAATATTAGCGTATAATATAGTTCAGCTTTTCATAGGAAATGATGGAAAAGAAGGTGCGATCATGAGACATATCACCTACGTCCAGCTACGACAGGCTAGTGCTAGATAAACTTTTTCCTCTGGTCTGGCAGCGGTCCACGTGACCTCCAGTCCTGCTGACGTCACAATCATCTACCACAATGACTACGTGCTGGAAGTTCTCCACAACAACATCAAACTTAATTTTTGAGAGTGCTGGTAAATATGCACACTCAGCAGAAGTTCAGCGTATTCATTTTAGTGCTTTGAAATAGCTGGAAATTTTTGTATGAAGTTCCCCTGTATATTCTTAAGGAACATCTTGTTTTACGAAGACAGCACAAAATACGCCATAATTTTATCGTTCACCCTGATGCTCAAACGTAAAAATTGTCGCCTGGTAATTTTTCTGGTAAAGTTTTGTTGTTGGGTCATTGTTTTAGCCCAGCCTGTTTGCGCCTGCTTGTCATAGGCTGAGAAGTTGGGACGAATTTTCTTGTCGCTATGGTGACTATGATGTCATCCTGGGCGCGGATGTTGTCTTCTGGCCCGACCATATTCCCAGTCTTGTCCAAACAGTCAAATATTTTCTCAAGCGAAAGGTAACTAATGGGATTTTTAAACACATGTGCATATTCTGCGAGAAAAAGATGTCTATTGTTTATGAAACAAATAAATATACAAATAAGAGCAAGGTATGATATACAACTGTAGGAATACACGAAAAAATCCTAATAAAGTTTTAAATTGTTTTATTCTCTATTTGAAAAAAAAAAGGGATTTTGCTCTTATCAGAAATTCTTGATATCATGAGATTGTTTAGTTGTCTGTTCCTACTACTTTGGTGCTCCACATTAGGACATAAACATTCATACAATAATCTCATATCATACAATACGAACACATTGTGGATTTTGATATTAGACCTTACGCTAAATAAGTTTTATACAAACAAAGTATTTAGCCGCACATTGTCGGTACAGAAACAGCACTGGCGCCGAGCGTTCCCTGTACCATGCATGTACATCCTGGGTACGAATGCTGTTCTTTAGTAATCACGGTGCATTTAGTTGCAAACTGAGGCCGAATGTGCCCCTTTAGACCACTCAACCATCCTGACAAGATCCTAAAGATGTTATTATAACTGAGTGTTTGGTTGATAAGTGCCAGTGTGGTGGTGGTCCAAGGTTCAAGTCCCCGTTAGAGGTTACTAGTACAATGTATATGATATAGCCCTAGAGACTCAGAAGAATCTCTTATATCAATTAATTCCAATATACTGTATTTTGGGTTTAGTATTTATTAGGCCAGTCAATTTGAAAATTAAAATGGAAATTTTGACTAACAAACAATTTTTTGTGTTTTTGTGTTCTTTTTAGGTCTCAGGAATGAGGGAAAAAATTCCCAAAAAATCCAACTTGGGCAAAGTTGATTTTTTATGGGATTTTTTCAAAATGGCCGCCAAAAATTGACATAAGATTGCCCATAACTTTTAAATATTGGTTTTAGCCATATTATTACTATTATTCATTGAGAGGAAATAGCATATAAGGATTCTAAAATCATGTTATATTTGACCTTGAGGGCTTTTTTCAAGGTCAAAAGGGTAAATTACCCTCTTAATTATAGTAAAATGTGTTCTTTATTCCCTGTAGCTATTACACTATGAATATTTGTATTTTTCATCACTATATACATAATTAAATAGAATTTAAATAAATCAATAACCAGATAGGTAAAAATACTGAAGTCTTTATTTTTGGAAATACTTACCAATTTACCTATTTTGTAGAAACATAGTGATGTATATCATATCTTGTGATATGGATATGACATGTTATGCTAATGAGGTTCCATTGTATTTACATACGTGTATTTGCACATTCTCCTCTACATTGGCAATGTATGCTGCACTACAGGCCATTTTTGGTACACATGCAAGCATTTTACATTTCTTTATTTTACACAAGCACTAAATTTCTGTCAGAAGTGAAGGGGAGCTACAGCCTTGTCAGTAATTATCGGGATAACAGATCCTTTAACAGATCTTTTAGAAAAACCATGTTCATATCTCTTTAATTGTGTTTTGAGTATTCTCCACGTAGCAACCTGATAATGTACTCCTCGACTGTGATAATATCATGCTCCACTGCGCTCAGGTGCAACAAATTTTCAGCTCAAGGCATTTGTATAACCCAGATCATCTAATGATATATTTTAGTACTCTTATTATTCAAAGAGGAAACTATTAACCCTCCACTTTCAGTTATTTTGTCCTTTTTACAATTGGTCCCAAAACGGCTGTCTTTTTTTTCAATGTTGAGTTGGTTTCAAAAAAGTTTGAAAACTTTAACTTTTCCCATCCCAAAATTGATTATGTTGTAAACGTTGGGAAATGGCATGCACTGTTAGAATTAATTTACACGTCTTCTCCTAGGCACTCTTGATTGGTTTCATGTGTACCATGTAGTCCGGTGGCTCCGTATACCCCTCCCCCCCGTTGGAGTTTTCGCAAACATGGTTTTTTTTGTACCTTAGATACTACTATAAAGGAAAAAAATGATGTTTGCCCAAAATATTTGATGGCGAAATATATATTTTCGGGGTCAAACAGGGGTCATCGGGTCAAAATTTTCATAAAATTGCATTTATCTCGATTAATAACAAATTTGGAGTAAAAACTTGTATTGACTTTAGATAGGAACATGTGTATGTGGAATCCAAATAAAACATCAGATTTGACCTTTGACCTCTCCTTCAAGGTCAAACAGGGGTCTTTGTGGTCAAAATTTCATAAAATTGCATTTAACTCGATTAATAACAAATTTAGAGTAACAACTTGTATTGACCTTAGATAGGAACATGTGTATGTGGAATTCAAATTAAACATCACATTTGACCTTTGACCTCTCCATCAACGTTACACTAGTAGGTCAATTTCAGGAATTTTGTTCATTTTTGCGTTTACGAAAGAAATGAGCAGCTTTGAATATTTCATTTGTTAATAATCCACGATAAATTAGTTTTATTGATATAAGCATTTGTATTCTAGATTGGGATTACTTTTATGTTTTATTTTGATCAATACTTTATTAACTAATTATGCAAAAATATACGGACGGAATTAATATGATGGTAAATGCCATGGTTATCCCAGAGGTTGAACTAAGAAAATGATGATAAACCATTTTGGACCAAAGTTAATTTATTAGACACCCAATCATAGGAGTTAGCTTGTTTACTCTGATCATATTCATAAAGAGAAGCCATTGAAACTGCCTTTGAATATGTTTCATCAGATTACAGAAAACTTGAGGATGTTGGATTTTTTAGTGAATGGTACCATAATAGATTAATCTTGACCTACTAAGGTTCCTGCAGCCTGTGTACTTGTCCTGTAATTACAAGTACTTAAATATTAGCAAAAGGATTTTTATATCATTCATGAAGTTAGTAAATCACTTACATTAATTATGTTAATGTAGAGAGAAACTAAGAGCTGAACAACGTTGATCATTCGTAAAAAGATCACTTGAGTAATAGTGATGGACATTTCTGTTTTGCCTTGAACATATTTTTTCTATGACTGGCAACTAGAATAGAATATGTAGATATATTGGAATTAATTGGCTAGATGTAAGTATTGACATCAGAGGATTATTTCTCCAAGTTTATAGGACTATATCACATAGCTTCTACCAGGACTTAAACCTCGGCCCTTACCACTGTGGCACCTATTCACAAAGCACTTAAGGCAGACCACCCGGGTCGGTCAGAATGTCCGAGTGGTCTAAATGCGGCAGTTATACCTGTCTTAAGTGGTTGGTGAATAGGAGCCTCAGTACAGTGGTAGTGTGTACTCAGGTGATACGGCTGTCAAACTCATTTAATAAACATTTCTAGTATCAAACAGGACGTGCATTTTTCTATTCGTGGTACAATTCAATAAAGATCCAACATCCTCAAGTTTTCTGTAATCTAATAAAGCATATTCAAAGGCAGTTTAAATGGCTTTTTTTTTAATATGATCGGAGTTGACCAGCTCACTTCTATGATCTGGTAGCCAGAACTTTAACTTTGGTCAGAAATGGTTTATCATCTTTTTTCTTAAGCTTATCTGTCTTGTTACTACTATACACCGACACAGATGGAATCTTTTTCCTGCATATATTCTTGCATACTTGTTGCTGAATATTTATGTGCGTTTCTACATTCATCATGGTATTTAGCTTCTCTTGCCTTCAAATCTACATCTATCACTTTACACAGCATCCTTTCATAACTTCGTCTCTCTGAACCCTCTTTTAAGGCCTTCCCTGCAGTTTCTGTTTTACATGTCCAACTTTCACTAAAAAGAAATTTGCCAGGAAGAATTAATTCTGGAGTATTTTCACAAATAAACAGAAATCACAAGTGAATGTTATTGATAAATTTGATTTTTTTTTCTTTATTGATAGTTCAACCTCTGGATCTTGATCTGATTTTCATTTTATTGCTTTTAGATATTTGAGATTTGTGAATTTGCTGTAGCATTCTTTGTGATAACCATAGCATTTACTACCATATTTAGTCGGTACACTTTTGCAAATTTCATCGTAATGCTGTTTTAGATATTTTACACTTTGTCTCACTTCAATTGTTTCTTAATTTTCTCCAACTTGAATCTGATAAATTATCTATTTTGAAAGACTGCGTACTTCTAAAAGGTATGATGCATGATTTTATATCGCCCTTTTTCCTTGTTTTGCATTGCTTCTTAGATTTCATTTTCACTGAATTTTCCATGATTTAGCAATGACCATTGTATTATGAAGATGTATTAAATTTGTTGCTCTTTTTGTAAGTTACACATTTTTTAATCCAATGTCCAATCAAATAATACTAAAACATAACAAAATTTGAGAAAATGCACTTTATGAAGATATCAATGATACTGATGCTGCCTCAAATTCTACCATTAAAAGTGAAACCCATTGATATATTAAACTATTTAGTAAAATATTGATTAAAATAAAACATAATGTAATGCCAATCTAGAATACAAATGCTTATATCAATAAAACTAATTTAAACGCAAAAATGAAAAAAATTCCTGAAATTGACCTACTAGTGTAACTTTGATGGAGAGGTCAAAGGTCAAATGTGATGTTTAATTTGAATTCCACATACACATGTTCCTATCTAAGGTCAATACAAGTTGTTACTCTAAATTTATTATTAATCGAATAAATGCAATTTTATGAAATTTTGACCACAATGACCCCTGTTTGACCTTGAAGAAGGAGAGGTCGAAGGTCAAATCTGATGTTTCATTTGGATTCCACATACACATGTTCCTATCTAAAGTCAATACAAGTTTTTACTCCAAATTTGTTATTAATCGAGATAAATGCAATTTTATGAAATTTTGACCCGATGACCCCTGTTTGACCCCGAAAAATATATTTCGCCATCAAATATTTTGGGCAAATGTCATTTTTCCTTTAGAGTAGTATCTAAGGTACAAAAAATATGTTTGCAAAAACTCCTACGGGGGAGTGTTTCCATACGGAGCCCGCGGACTAATGTGTGAACTTTTCATGACTGTCATATTTATGTGTGCAAACAACAACCACTTGGTCTTTGCAGACTCTTGATGTGTAATATTGATCAGACCTCCTCATGTTTTGGCTGACATCAAAAGGGCCTGCTCTATTGTCATAACTGTCCACATCCCAGTCCAGAAGTTTTTATTTCTTCTGATTGTAGCTTATCCTGTTTCCATTGCTTCATAAATCATCCTTAGATTCTTCTATCATACTGTCAATCAAGCTACCTGAGCCAGTAATATTTGCAGCGTCATGAATGTTTTCAATATCATCAATTTCCTTCTCATCATCTAATTCTAAATATCTTCACTGACAGACATTTCTCATTCTCATTATTCGTTGATTCAGTGTCTTCTAAGCCACTACAAATGTAATGCAGCATCTGTTAATAAACATGCTGTAATGTTCTTGCAAAGGCCTTTCCATCTATCATCTATCAAGTGATCCCCTTGGATATACCTTTCCCCAAAGTTTTTCAAGACAACATGCCTCTTAACGTTTACATCCAGCATCGAGGAAAGACCATGACTGGTGGAATCCATCAACCCTGACAACCCCTCCACTATCATGTTTTACTTTCATTAAAAAAGAGAGGTTGGTCAAATGTAACAGTTGCACAGCACAATCCAGCTTCTCTTATTTGAAACCAAAGTACAAAGCATGTGGTGCTATACAAACAATATTGGGAGTAAAGATTTCAGCGACATTGAACTGGGGTGATCATGTGAATACTATAACCAAGAAAGCTGACAGTTGTCTTGGTATCCTGAAAAAAAGGTGGAATTTCCCAAGGTTGCAAGGAGACTGAAAATGATAGCCTATATTTCCCTAATACATGTATATATTGGAGGCAATTTAAAGAATGGCTGGCCGATGGATGGCGGCAATTATGACTCTTGTGCTAGCATTAATAACATGCTAAACAACCTTGAACTTGAGTGTCCTGAGAACAGAAGAAGGAATGCCTGGCTGACTCTCATGTTTTAAGGCGTTGCAGGGTCATGTGGGCATTCGCCGAGAAGACATCGATATTACCTTCTGTAACACATGCACACGGGCTGCTCACAGTATGAAGCTACACCACCAACGAAGCTCTACCACACAGTACTGCAACTGGTATTTCACTTACACCATCCTAGAATGGAAAATTTAACCTGCCTCAGTGACAGAGAGGTTGGCTCTATAGCAGATTTCAAGAGCCGGCTTGCATCAGTACATCACTGGCTAACTAGCCAGTCTGTCGCATCTGCATTATACTCCTCTGTGGTACCCAGCAGATTAAACAACTAGACCTAGACCTACATCTATACGCAGAATCATCAGTTGATGGATTGAGGGGGAATCATGGGGTTGTATAATAATTGAATTTTTACTTGACTTGTATTATCCCAGTTGTACGTTTGAGAATTTTTGATTTACTATTAAAAACTTTAGACATAATGCCATGCCAATTTAGTGGATAGCGACATATCATAAGAGGTTTGATATGGACCACAGGCAGCATATCAAGTTCCTTAAAGTTTATATCAACAGAGGTCCTTATTTTTGGTGTCAATCTAATACCCACGACTATATAGGGTGGAGGTTGAGCCCTTGGTCTATATTGCAAAATAATTTCACCAAAGTTCACATTCCCTATTAAGAACTGAGAAGCATATACTTTTACTTTTGATGTTGGCTTGCACACCTTTGCTGACTCATCAGACTGCCATGCAATAATTCCCTTAACATGAGTCCTATCATGTACAGTTTTTGTATCCTCATTTACATTAAAGTTGTCAGCAACTCAATGGAAAAAACTGCCACTGTCAGTATCTTGGAGAATACCAAGCATCAAATCATTCACATTTGCATTAACCAGTGCAATGAAAATCCATTACATGGGAATATATATAACTTGCACAGAAACCGTATGAAGATAAGAATTTTAGTATCAGTTTTGATCTGGTTGTTTGATGAATGAATATTCCTGTGAACAAGCTTTAAAATTAGTAAATCTTGAACTTGTATGACACAATAACTAGTGGAATAAGGGTAAATTTGATCAATTCGACCTTGAAATGACCTCAAGGTCAAATGTAACAACATTTTCTGAATCCTTATACATGGTTTCCTATCCATGAATAATACTAATAATGGTTCTAAAACCAATATTAACAGAGTTATGGGCATGTTTATCGATATTTTGGCGGCCATTTTGAAAAGTGCATAAAAAGAACTTTGCCCAACTCGGATTTTTTGGGAATTTTTTTCCCTCATCCCCAAGACCATAAAGATCATAAAAACACAGAAATTTGTTTGTTAGTCAAAATTTCCATTTCAGCCAAAAATGACGTCGAAATTGACTGGCCTATATTGGTTTCAAAACATGGCATAGGCGTTTACGGAGGGAAAGGCGTCTATTTGAAGGAGGCGAGTTTATAATAGAGGCATTTATTGACTTAAAATTGTATGTAACCAGGCGACTATTTAAGAGGCTACAAAAAGCGCTACAAAAACGGCGGAAATACGGCATCGATGTATAACAAAGTGGATATTTTGTAAATACCTATATGGTTCTGTTCGGCATTTTTAGCAAAGAAAATTTCAACAGCAATATCTTTTTTCAAAAGGGGTTAAAAAAAGAACGTGGACTGAATTTATTGTTTCTTTCAATTTTACCAAAAGTTTCTGGATATGATTTGACTTTGTTGATCAAAAATATTTTAAGACTGGTAATTGGAATTCGATCTATGTGTGTCTTTGCTCAAACAGAGTTTTATTGTTTCTTTCAAAATTGATGCTTTAATCTAAACTTGGTTTAACGTTGCCTTTACTTTGCTTTGCTACTTTGCTTTGCTACCCTGCCAATTTGCTGATTTGCTAATTTGCTACCTTGCCAATTTGCTGATTTGCTACCTTGCCAATTTGCTGATTTGCTGTGAGATCTACAAAATCCAGAGAATAATTGTTTAACAAAGAATTCATCATAAAATATTCCTTTTCTACCTTAACACCTAGTGGTAACAATACAAGCAGACTAATAAAAGAGTGATGATATAAACCTTCCATATCAAACTTGCTTGACAAACATCACTACAATATAGTCATCTTGAACCAAATAAAACTGACCAACTTCATAGCCTTAAAATTGCTAATGCCAGCATTAGATACATGTAATAATTGAACCACTGTATACAATCTCTAATTTGGTGTTTGAAATAGATGAATATTTAAAGTCCAAGCTCTGGATCAAACAATTATGACTGACCAGCCAACTGTTTATTTGGGCAAGAAAGATGTAGACTTA
>JAGTTF010001293.1:0-13481 GCA_019095985.1 Streblospio benedicti | reverse complement strand
AACCCCCGTGTCAGAGAGTAGACTCCCCATGCGATCTCAAGTCCGCGTAAAAAATCAACAAAAACGTAAACAATAACAAAAAAAGTTGCAACTAGTTGCAAAAAAAGCCCGGGTCTTGTTGAATCCGCAACACGCAACGCACTGCGCGGCAGACGCGCCGCAGATGAATCGCCGAGACGCCTGGTTCCGAAAGTAGAACGCCAGGGACCGCGAACCTCCGGCGTGATGTCCGCGAAGCTAAAATGACGCTGACTAGTAAAACTTCTCTGAGAAGTGAAAATTGGAATCGCGTGAGCATGCCGCGCGCGTAGGGGATTATTGATCAATTCCCTTTGATCTTTTACGCCGCCCATGTTCGTGAGAAGCCGTTTCTGAGCCATATGCGGTCCTGTGGAGACGTGAATGGGTCGCTTTCAAAACGTAGTGTGTGTCGCTGTAAATCGCAGGTGCGCACCGCACTCAAGTTCGTGAGTACTTAAACTTGCAAGCCGCGAGGAGTGTGTGGGGACCTCCTGCGGTCTGCTGTGCCGGCGTGTGGACGTTCCCCGGCGTTTTCCCTGCGCTTTGTCGCCGATTTGGGACGATGTACGTTGCGGACCGTCACGGAATGACTTTAGCATGGGGTAGACCGTGCTGCGGCTTCCAGGAGGTTTGAGGCGATTTATTGGCGTTTTATTGGACCGTTGTGAGGGGGCTTATTGCAACCCAAATGACATGGGTACTAGCTGCGTATGAGAAAGTTTGTAAAACGTTTGTAGATTGTTTGGGTAGGTGCATATCAGGGGTATTAAATGCCGCGTGCGCATCAGACAGTGTCCATTCGTTTGCAAGTTCAAGTGCATTTACAATTTTAAGTTATAGTATTTTATTTAAGTTTTTAACAAGGAAAAAGACTCAGAAAGTTGGAATACAAATAACAAAACAATGTCTTTACTCGACAGTGATTTTATGAGTTTAAAAAACTTTGTTGGATATGTCTGTTGCAGTGCCCAAAACAGAAGTGCAGCCTTTGGAGGATTGTGATAGTGTGTTTCAAGATAGGGATTCAGATAGGGATTCAGAATGTAGTGATTGTGAACACCAAGATGATGCACCAAGAAGAAAAAGTAGCAAGAAAGCCAAAGTCATGTCATACAAAACCATGGTGTACTCATATGGAACGTTTACAACACGGACAATATCACAATCTGTTGGAGAAACTTAGAAGTGAAGATAGGCAGGCTTTTGTGAACTTCTGTAGAATTACCCCAGAACTTTTTGATGAAATCCTTGACCGTATACAAGATAGAATAGAGAAGCAAAGCACCAACTTCATCCTGCCCATCCTGCAGGGCTGAAGTTGGCCATTACCCCAAGATTCTTGGCAACTGGTGAATGTTCAAAAGCTTGTCTTACGATTTGTGCCAAGAAGCACCATTACCACATTTCTCCCAGAAGTATGTGCAGCTATTCATAGAAGAAGAATAAAAGACGAAGTGATCAGTTTCCAGAAAAACCCAGGAAGGGGTTGGAGGGCAGTTGCTCAGCGTTTTGACTGTATGTGGCCTCCGAGCGCCGCTCCAAGCCGCCGGCACTAGGTTCTTGATGCACCTACAACATTATAAATGCCCCTAAATATGTGCAAAAAGTGGTAATTTTAAACTATTTCAACCAGGTAATAAATATTTGTTACTGTACATACGCATTTGAAAGTATTTAAGAAGAATATAATAAATTTTGATTAATTACTTTTAGAACTATTGTTTGTTATTTCTATATATATATATATAAGGGGTACAAAAGTCAAAAGTCAATTTTACCTGTGGTAACGCTGTCAGCTGAGGTTACTGAGCTTCTTCTCGTCAGCTGAGGGGGTAACACGGTGCTGATGGTGGTCTCTTGTGTTTGCTCAGGGAGGGGGCTTGGGGCAGCTTGATATGTTTGATACTGTTTCAAGATTTGCAAGGTTCCCAGAGGAGCTATGTTGCTGGGATAAGCTTTTTTGAACTAGGTAAAATTATCACCCCTGGTATCCCAGGAAAAACTCTCACATTTTCCTTTTCCCACTGTGAATGATATTGCCCGATAAAAAATTGGCCTGCTGCCATATTAATTGACGCCTATGTCCAGCCGGGGTATGTACCCCTCGAGCCGGATCTGGCCATCTTTGTCCATCTTGACAAAATATATCCATTCAGTAGCAACAGCTTCCCCTGTTGCTAACTTATTTATGTAAAAACGGCAGGCCTCATCCCACAAAAAACATTTTGTCTTGGGCTTTTTAGAATAGTTTGGGTCGCTTTTATCCCACAGCATCCTGTACTTTATCCATTCTATTAGCCTGCCAGTGTCAACGTCATTAATACTTTTTTCAAACTTACGCTTTTTTTTACTTTTACTTTGAGAAGGCTGAGTTGCCTGAGATAGGTCCCCCTCCCCCCCCCTCCTGAGACTCTTGTGATAAGGCCTCTGGTTTGGACTCACCTATTCAAAGGAATAGGGTCATATTTTAAGATAAATAGTAAACAAATATTTGTATCAAAATTCTAATATTTTTAACAAGGTAGTTTTTTTTCAATGAAAATTCTGCTAATATTTTTTAATATTAATAACTATGGGAAATGCTTTGCTTTGAAAAAATACGAAAAATTTATAGCATGATTATGCCCAATAAAAATGTTGATGTACATGAAATTTATTACTCACTTGTCCTGGGAACCTTTGCTTGGGGTGCTGCATGGTGAAGCAGAGGTAGCAGCTTCCGTCTCGCTGCTGGAGACCAACGTAGGTGAAGGTGGAGGTGCTGGACGTTTGGTGGCCGCCTTGCTCTTCCCCCCTCCTGTACCCCTTTCTTTCCCCCACTGTGAGGGAGTAGAATGTGATGCTACAGGAGACGGTGGTGGTGGTGTCGGTTCTCTAGGTGATGGAGAAGGCTTCACCGCCTTTGTGAAGAATCCTTATGAGCAGGGGATTCATCCCTACCACGTGGTGATTTTCTTCTTTCCCCTCGTGGCCTAGCACCCAATGTCCTTTTGGTCATGCTGACTTTAACACTAATCACACATAAAAATACACTACTTAAAAATACTTCGATTACTATTCAAAAAGTAACTTATAATGACTAACAAACTTTCGTGGTCCAAAATATATTCCAATTTAGTGTCCAAAATGCATAAAGTTAATAAAAAATCCAATAAATTAAAAAATCACACAGAATCCAGATGTGTTCACTTGTGTTGCCATGTCAGAGTGGCATAGATGAAGGGGGAAAACGTATTTATATGCCCGGCTTTCGAGCATGCCCGGTGGCGCAATCCGATGGGAAAGTTCCCACGGCGTGGCGGAGTAAAAAAGTTCGCCGGGGCCGTTTTTACCTGGGCGGCGGACTTTGCCGAACGCCAAACATTTGGCGTCCAGAAGCGGCGCCCGGCAACGCTTTTGAAAACGCCGAAACGCTGAAGTAATTTTCCCCATGCTATTCGCATCCCTGGCGGACCATACTTTGCAGGCAAGTGGCGGATGCATGGCAAAACGCGGGTTGAGTCCGCCAAAATCCTGAAACTCCGCATACAAAACGCCCCTAAAACGTGGCAAAACGTCGCAAACGCATGTGAGTTTGCCATAAAACGCCTTTGGGACACACGGTTGGGGCGGAATGGCCAGTCAATCTCCGTTCTCTGAATCCGCACTTGTCCCTCAGCCACCGGAGACTCATATCTCTGAGTCCTTGCGGTCCCACCTTTTAGATTTTTTCACATTCCGCTGAGCAATTTTTCTATCCGCCATTTCGCAGCAGTGGAGGGCAGTGGGGGCGGGGAGGGGTGCTCGAGGGGCGGAGGGGCTGCGGAGCCGTTCATAGTCCACCTGAAAGTGGAAATCTGGGTCGCCTTTTTGGTTAATTTTCGAAGGAGTGCAACCACGGTCCGGAATGGACGCGATCTCTACCCGCTACCGCCAGTCTGACACGGGGTAACTACATAAACACCATGGTCATGGTTTCACCTGATTGCGACCTGATAACGACGTGGTAGCGACGGAAAAGTCTAGTATTTGGTTAATTTTATTAATAAAGCTATCAATGAGGCTACCCCCTATGATGCTACCGAAGTGAGATAATCACATGTAAAGACATGAATGACAAAGGTTTATCGAGTGAAAACGTTTTTAATAAATGTACATAGGATATGTGATAAACTTACAAATATAAATATTCAGTGTTTTAAACACTGGCTTGTATAATTAATGGGTCCGTCCGTCCATCCCGTCCGTCCGTCACCAAATCCCGTCCGTCCATCCGTCCGATTCGTTACCCCTCTACAGAGTCGGATCGTTTGACATAGGATGCTCAAATTCGGTTCAATTGGGTTTGGGCCCATTATTAGGTCCATTTTACACAGAATCACATTCTTTTATATTTGAATGCACCATTAAAAAATCCATATTTATAATGAAAAGCGCCCGTGAGGGCAAACCAAATGGGTTTATTTTGAAAAGTGAATCACATTCTTATTACCATTTGAATGCACCAAAAATCAATATTCTATTTAATGAACAGCACCCGGCTAGACTAATGTTGCTGCCTTTATTTATGACCTGGAAAAGCACTGGAAAGCATATTCTATACTAGTAAAAAATCAATATTCATATTTGGGCCCAAACATGGACCAGGCTAGACTAATGTTGCTGGGTTCTGTGGTCACCATTTTCCATTGACATGCTAAAATTTGAATCCTAGTAAAATGGACCTAATAATGGGCCCAAATGGGCCCGGATATGAACCATTTGGGCCCATGGACGACGCATGGACGTTCTTGTGGTACAAGCCATTTCCAACACTGACATGCAAATTTGACACATCTAGCTCCAAAAATGTATCTACCTTTGGTAATAGATGATACTGCTATAAAATCAATAATCGGCCGGATGGGCCGGACGGGACATTCCAGTGTATTAAACGGATGGTTTGCGCTCAGTGGTAGATTTCCATATGCTGGCTATAAAGCATATTGAATAAGCAGTAAAATGGACTCAACACAGCGGGCTCAAAAAAATATCTACTTCTTTGGGGATGTGAAATAAATTCTTGTGGTCACCAATTACAACAGTGACATTCCAAATTTGAAGCATCCTAGCTCAAACGATGCACCAGGCGGGTTTCGAACCGACGGACCATGGACGGATGGACGGACGCAATTATTGAATAAGCCAGTGTAATGGAACACTGGAAAAAATGGGCAAGAAATTTGAACCTTTGGCACCCATGTGTTACAGTTTTTGAGATGACAGATCATTTCTAAAAGTGACATGCCAAAAGATGGAATGCATTCATTTCTTAATGAAATATTGCGACCATGAGAAGTCCAACACTAATTATCACGCAGGGATGGACGGACATAATTAATTTAGAAAAGCCAGAGAGACATATTCTGGATAAACAATAGTCATGAAATTGAACCTTAGTGAAGAAACCTCATGATACAGTTTTTGGATATGACAAATGATCATTACTTAAAAAGATATTTGTGTAATGCACAAGATGGAATGCTTTCATTTCATTAATGAAATGCCGACATTTGATGTTTCCATAACAACTAATTATCACGCTTACCAATTCTAAAATTTAGGAATTCTAGATCGAATGACATATTCTTTTTTGCGTAACAATAGTATGAAATGTTAAAAAGTTGCTTTTTGGTGAACAAACGGGATTACATGAAAGATTTTGTGATAATTTTAACATCATGAATAAGTAATGACAAATTATTAAAAAATTTGTCTAAAAAGGGTTATATAAATCATTCTCCATACAAAATGCCGACATTTAATGTTTCTCATAACAATATTAATGGACCATTTCTGATATAGTAGGCCATTCCATCAGGATTTTTGAACGAGACTTGTAGAAATCTTGAGAAAGTTGCTAATTTTGGTGAATAACGGGATTACAAAGTGAAACATCATGTGATTGTACACTTAAAAGGGTTATGAGATTTCTTCTTCACCATTTAATATATGTGTAGGGGACCGATGGGGGGGGAACGAGAAGGAAAATAATGATTGTTGGTGTGTGTGGGGGGAGGTGGGGGGGACGCACAATCACAAGTCCACAAGATGGATGGGGGTGTGAAATGCCCGAACATACGATGACGTCATTTGTGAACGATCCTTGCTTATCACCATAAAGTCGTGTATACTGAAAATTATAATTCTATGGTAGTAGTAGTAACCAAATAGCATTCAACGTATTACTTAGTACTCAATGATGTGATGAAATTTTTTCTGTTCTAGCTTACTTATCCAATGAAGACGATTTCAATGCAACAATAATGCGCATCACTGGACCTCAAGGTCAAAGGGGTTTACCAGGATTACCAGGTTTTACCAGGAGAGAAGGGGGAAATAGGCATGAAAGGATTTCCGGACATAATCCAAAACGGTCTTCAGGTGCTGCTTTTTTGTTTAGATAATATAGTTACAAAATGTTTCAATCGAATATGCTAAGAATATTTTAAGAAGTTCACATGAAAAAATTGCAGTTCTTATGTAAGCTTTTTTGATGTTCTCGATCTGCAAATAAAACCTGCGAGGCACTTTACGGACCTCGTATATATCACAGAAGGTTTGAATATGGTGGACTACCAGGCCACAACCAGTTCAGATTGACGGCCCTCAAGAGGGACTTTGCACTGTCACTGATGCTGGCTACACCCTCGTAGCCCGCGTACAGCTCAAGTACTAGTACACCACTAAAAAGTATATATACACGTGCACGGGTGTACCCACGTATATCTACCTTAACCTATTAGCAGTTTTCAATCGACTATGCTGTAGGTTCATTTGTTGTCAGGCTAATATCATACTGTAAGGTGGCCATTGAGTTTCTGTCGCTTATCAGGCGTTAAGAAGTTCATATGAAAAATTGTAGTTCTTATATAAGCTTTTTGATGTTCTGGATCTGCAAATAAAAACCGCGAGGCACTTATGGACCTCGTATATATCACGGAAGGTTTGAATATGGTGGCCTACCAGGCCACAACCAGGTCAGATTGACGGCCCTCGAGAGGGACTCCCCCGCACTGTCACTGATGCTGGCTACACGCCTCGTAGCCCACGTACAGCCTCACGTACTAGTACACCACTAAAAAGTATATATACACGTGCATGGGTGTACCCAGGTATATCTACCTTAACCTAGTAGCAGTTTTGATACAGAAGAGCACCCCATATCAAGAGATTTGGGGGTGCTGGTCCCTAAATATGTGGTCGCTCCCACGTTTGATTCAAAACTGAACCGTCAACGCAAATGTTTATGCGATGACGTGTCCGGGATGTAACTACATCATTAACAGGGCAGGGGTGACGTTTTGTGACGTCAGAAACGGAGAACATGAACCCAAGGGACGTAACCTATCTACACCCGTGATAATCAATATTCTTAACCCTAATTGGGGTGGACGGTTGGACACTAAAGAGTAAAGTCCACCCGCCCCTGGTACCTACTCTAGCTTTGCTCACGGTTACATTTTAATGGCCATCTGGTAATCAAATCATTTTTGGAGCAACATGAAACAAGTAATAAGCAACATTCAATACTCACCCAAAGTTAACTAAACTAATATGGCAGAGAAACTATAATTTTTAATGTTAAAGTCAGGTAAAGTCATGAAAAGTCAGGAAATAGCCCATTAAGGGTTATCATTCTATTGTAATATTTTTACCTAAAGGTGAAAAAAGGCGAGCCGGGACCTATGGGGCCATCTGGAGAAGACGGTTTTCCAGGATTACCCCAGGTAGGTTTAGACGGCTTACCAGGATCGAGTGGAAAAAGCAATGGCCTGGCACCCAGGTTTGCCAGGTGGTGCTTCTTTATTTTAGATAATATAGTTAAAAAATGTTTCAAATCGAATATGCTGTAGGTTTATTTGTTGTCAGGCTAATATCATACTGTAAGGGGCCTCGAGTTTCTGTCGCTAATCAGGCGTTAAGAAATTCACATGAAAAATTGCAGTTCTTATATAAGTTTTTGATGTTCTGGATCTGCAAATAAAACCTGCGAGGCACTTACGGACCTCGTATATATCACAGAAGGTTTGAATATGGTGGCCTACCAGGCCACAACCAGTTCAGATTGACGGCCCTGAGAGAGGGACTTCGCACTGTCACTGATGCTGGCTACACGCCTCGTAGCCCACGTACAGCCCACGTACTAGTACACCACTAAAAATCATATATACACGTGCATGGGGGTACCCAGGTATATCTGTCTTAACCTGGTAGCAGTTTTGATACAGAAGAGCGCCCCATATCAAGAGATTTAGGGTGCTGGTCCCTAAATATGTGGTCGCTCCACGTTTGACTCCAAACTGAACCATCAACGCAAATGAACGCGAATGTAACTACGTCATTTAGAGGGAAGGGGTGACATATCGTGACATCAGAAATGGAGAAGGTGAGCCACAGGACGTAACCTATCTACACCCGGGAGGCAATATATTCTTCATTGCCTGCCTAATTGGGGTGGACGGTTGGACACTAAAGAGTAAAGTCCACCCCCGCCCCGGGTACCTACTCTAGCTTTGCTCACGGTTACATTTTGATGGCCATCTGGTAATCAAATCATGTTAGGAGCAGCATGAAACAAGAAATAAGCAACATTCAATACTCACTCCAAAGTTAACTGAACTAATGTTCCAGAGAAACTTTAATTTTTAAATCAGAAGTCAGGTTAAGTCAGGAAAAGTCAGGAAATAGCGCATTAAGGGTTATCATTCTATTGTAATATTTTTACCTAAAGGTGAAAAAGGCGAGCCGGGACCTGTGGGGCCATCTGGAGAAGACGGTTTTCCAGGATTACCCGGGTAGGTTTAGACGGTCTTACCCGGATCGAATGGAGGCGAAGGACTTGCTGGCACTCCAGGTTTGCCAGGTGGTGCTTCTTTATGTTTAGATAATATAGTTAAAAAATGGTTTCAATCGAATATGCTGTAGGTAGGTTCATTTGTTGTCAGGCTAATATCACTGTAAGGGACCCTCGAGTTTTTTTTGCTTAGCAGGCATTCAGGTGGACATATGACAAATTGATCTTGTTACATTTAAATGGCCATCTGGTAATCAAATCATTTTTAGAAGCAACATGAAACAAGTAATAAGCAATATTCAATACTCACTCCAAAGTTCACTAACCTAATGTGGCAGACAAACTATAATATTTAATGGTAAAGTCAGGTAAAGTCATGTAAAGTCAGGAAATAGTCCGTCAGGGACTATCATTCTATTGTAATATTTTTCCTAAAGGTAAAAGGGGCAAGCTAGGACCTGTGGGGCCATCTGGAGCAGACGGCTTACCGGGAAATAAAGGAGACACCGGAGACCCTGGTCCTATAGGTACAATATTAATCTGTGCTTTTTTTGTTTGCTTGTAACTTTTCAGTTGTTTCATAATATATTTTCACAATCGAAAAACTTCAATATTGGCAGCTATAATTCGTGAAAGATGGAATGCTTTTCATTTCATTAATGAAATAGTGTGTCACGTGATACCATGAGAAGTCCAACACTAATTATCACACAGGATTAATTCTAAAGCATTTAAGAGGAAGCCTAGTACATTTTCATTACTTAGGGAAAAATCTCATAATCATGATTTTTAATTGATTCATTTACAAAAAATAGACACCACATAAGCAATTTTTTTTCAAAAAAATTTTTTAAATATGTTTTAAACACGAAATGTTCAGAAATATAGGCATATCTTGAGGTACATAAATAAAAACAGTCAGGCACATGTCACTTCTGTAAATCCTGTGGTTCTATCTTAGATTATTTATCAACGTTGCTCCAGCCTTCTTTTTTCATTTTGTGGCCTTGTATTCAAGCAATTGATGAAAATTTTCTAACATCCATATTTGAGATTGAGTTTTCTTCTGTCATGAACAATATTACTACAGGTACAAGATTTTACCAAGTTTATGCCATAATCCAATGTTGTCAATCCATTTTTAAAGTGTTGACTCAACAAAGATGCTTATTCCATTGATTGGATTATAACTGTATTTACCACTTCTTTTCATAGAATGTTAATTCAACAGAAAACTATTTATGCAATTTCTTTAAATCTACAAATATCATGAAATTAATACGCAGTAATACTGTTGAAATGAGGTCCGATGTACAGTGAAACCTGTCTATGTAGGCACCTCTATATCTAGGAGACCCATATTATATGGACACATTTCTCTTCTCCAATTACTTCAGTGTCATATTGAGAACCTCTCTGTTCAGGACATCTGGCTTACATGGACGATTTTCATTTTTTGCAAAGGTCTCCACAAAGGATAGGTTCTACTGTATTTCCTTATACTACTTAATGGCTTTCATAATCCCTTTCAATAGGGTATGGCTGTATTCCAAGAGTGCAGTGAGGCATTAATAAAGTCTAATGTGAGGCTACCAACATTTCACAGTATCACATATTGGTTTTTCTGTTTGGGTTTTATAATTATCATCTCCCATTTTTTATTCCTCTAACAAAGTTAAAGATATGTGCTTGTTCCTTGAATCAAATTTTCATGATGGATATAATTTTGTTATATTCTTTGATCAATGTGATGTGATGTTTTCTGGAGCCAAAAGTAGTCCGTAATCTCCTTCATGAATATTCACACACATAATGAACTACTAATGAGCTGTGGAAAGGCCATTTTGTAATATCTGTCATAAAATCCGGAATCATATTTGAAATTACTATTTTTGCATTAAAAGGATATATTAAAAAATTGTAAGGCTGGGGTGATTTTAAGAAATATGTCCTCCATACAAGAGATGTGTTTCTATCTAATGACACACCATCAGTGGTTCAGTATATGTACCTAAAGATGTGGTCATTATTTCACAAAAAATGCCTTTTAAAAACATTTTTTAAAAACAATTTCACTTCTGAAAAAAAAGAGAAATAATCTTAAATCATGTTACAACAATGTTTATAAAAATGATCTATATCAACTAAAAATTAGAAAAGTAAAAAAATGTTCTGGGCTTCCCCTTAAGAAAGTAAGAGTGAAACTTGAGAAAGCAGAGACAGATTCTTGATATAACAAGTGTTGAAATGTTGACAACTGAGTGAAGAAACTCTCCTTATGATTTTGTGATTTATTCTAATCAAAATGAGAAGTCAATCTACAAAGTATTAAAAGATATTTGTGTGAATTACAAGATTAAAATTATATAAATTATTACCCATGCAAAACAAAATGCCAAATATGTATAAAATACTTACAGAATAAACACGCTTAACAATATTGATATTTACCATTTCTGAACATATAGAAGGCCATTCTACATCGGTTGATAAGCTTTTGAGTGTCTAAGAACAGGGGAAAACTTGAAAAGTTGCTAATTTTGGTGAACAGGACAGGATTACAAAAGAGCTGAAACATCATGAGTCATAATGAATATTGGAAAAAAAATGCCTCTAAAAAGGGTTATGAGATTTCTTCCTTCACCATTTAATATATGTGTAGTAGTAAGGACCGATGGGCGGGAGTGAACGAGAGTAAATAATGCGTGATTGTTGGTGTGTGTGGGGGGGGGAGAGAAGAAAAATGACGCACAATCACAAAGGGATGGAGGTGTGAGAAATGCCCGAACATACGATGACGTTTTTTGTGAACGATCCCTAAAGTTAACACCATAAAGTCGTGTATACTGAAAATTATAATTCTATGGTAGTAGTAGTAACCAAATAGCATTCAACGTATGGGCTACTTAGTACTCAATGATGTGATGAAATTTTGCTGTTCTAGCTTACTTATCCAAAGAAGACGATTCCAATGCAACAATAATGCGCATCACTGGACCTCAAGGTCAAAGGGGTTCGCCAATGGATTACCGGGTTTGCCAGGCAATCCTGGACTTGACGGTTTTCGAGGATTCAAAGGCGATGGTGGATTCCCTTCAACCAGGCTTTCCAGGTGCTGCTTTTTTTTTGTTTAGATAATATAGTTACAAAATGTTTCAATCAAATATGCTGTAGGTTCATTTGTTGTCAGGCTAACATCATACTGTAAGGGGCCTTCGAGTTTCTGTCGCTTATCAGGCGATAAGAAGTTCATATGAAAAATTGCAGTTCTTATGTAAGCTTTTTGATGTTCTGGATCTGCAAATAAAACCTGCGAGGCACTTACGGACCTCGTATATATCACGTAAGGTTTGAATCTGGTGGACTACCAGGTCACAACCAGGTCAGATTGACGGCCCCTCGAGAGGGACTTCGCACTGTCACTGATGCTGGTTACACGCCTCGTAGCCCACGTACAGCTCACGTACTAGTACACCACTAAAAATATATATACACGTGCACGGGGTACCCATCTATATCTACCTTAAACTGGTAGCAGTTTTGATACAGAATAGTGCTCCAAATTTGGGGGTGCTAGTCCCTAAATATGTGGTCGCTCCCACGTCTGATTCAAAACTGAACCGACAACGCATTTGTTATGCGATGACGTGTCCGGGACGTAACTACATCATTAACAGGGCAGGGGTGACGTTTTCTGACGTCAGAAACGGAGAACATGAACCAAGGGACTTAACCTATCTACACCCGTGATAATCAATATTCTTTTATTAACTGCCTAATTGGGGTGGACGGTTGGACACTAAAGAGTAAAGTCCACCCGCCCGGGTACCTACTCTAGCTTTGCTCACGGTTACATTTTAATGGCCATCTGGTAATCAAATCATTTTTGGAGCAACATGAAACAAGTAATAAGCAACATTCAATACTCACTCCAAAGTTAACTAAACTAATGTGGCGGAGAAACTATAATTTTTAATGTTAAAGTCAGGTAAAGTCATGTAAAGTCAGGAAATAGCCAATTAGGGATTATCAATCTATTGTAATATTTTTAGGTGATAAAGGTGAAAAAAGGCGAGCCGGGACCTGTGGGGCCATCTGAGAAGACGGTACTCCAGGATATCCCGGCAGGGGTAGGTTTAGACGGCTTACCAGGATCGAGTGGAAAGCAAGGACTTGCTGGCACTCCAGGTTTGCCAGGTGGTGCTTTTTATGTTTAGATAATATAGTTACAAAATGTTTCAATCAAATATGCTGTAGGTTCATTTGTTGTCAGGCTAATATCATACTGTAAGGGGCCCTCGAGTTTCTGTCGCTTATCAGGCGTTAAGAAGTTCACATGAAAAATTGCAGTTCTTATGTAAGTTTTTGATGTTCCGGATCTGCAAATAAAACCTGCGAGGCACTTATGGACCTCGTATATATCACAGAAGGTTTAGATATGGTGGACTAACAGGCGACAACCAGGTCAGATTGACGGCCCTGAAGAGGACTTCGCACTGTCACTGATGCTGACTACACGCCTCGTAGCCCACGTACAGCTCACGTACTAGTACACCACTAAAAAGTATATATACGTGCACGGGTGTACCCAGGTATATCTACCTTAATCTAGTAGCAGTTTTGATACAGAAGAGCACCCCATATC
>JAGTTF010001292.1:0-11851 GCA_019095985.1 Streblospio benedicti | reverse complement strand
CACGTTCAGATAAATACGTCACACGTATGTTGATAAACGTGGTCGCTGCACCTACTGTACTCAATCATGGATAACTTGAAAACGATAGTCTCTATCACATCATTATGCATTTTTTTTTGTTTATCATGCAACAATATAAGTAAGTAGCTTTATTTTGACATATCCAACGACTGTTGTGGGGTTCACTAGCCCTTTGGGAGCCATGGAAAAATCAGTGTAATACTCTTTTTTTAGTGCCGGAGGCGCATAGTGACATCCATTGACGCAATGTTGGAGAGAGAGGGTAATGGTATGTTAGATTTGACGAGATCACTTTGAAGGTTTTGCACGAGGGTGGTATCTTTGTCTGCACAAGTGAGCGCTAGCGAACGCTTACAACATACCACGAGTGCAGAGATAGGGTGATCTCAACACTATTACTACCATTGTCTCTTTTCTCACACTTTAATTTAATTATTTAACTTCATGGTGTTTTCGTTCGTGCACCTCATGATGGACAGACTGCCGATTCGAATCTTCCCTTCCTGATAACGTCAATTGGGTTGCATATCCAGGTGGCTTAAAACAATCCATGGTGTTTCGATTACAATCTATTTTGTTAAGACGCATTATATACATACTAATGATACATGTATATACTAAAATGGCCAGAATTCAGACCGTCCATAAAATATCTTGTTTGTTGACACCTATTTTAATGGAGACCGGTTTTCATAGAATACGAGACCGGTTTTCATAGAATACGAGCGTTGAGCGTAATATACATTACTGCGGAACGTATGCTTTGAAACGTCAACCTTCCAAACAATAACGTGCACCGTATTTCTAAACATCCTAGCACGAATTACGTTCTGTTTGCATGGCGTAGTATTGCATTTATTATGTTAATGAGCATCGGAAAGTCTTTGTTTTCCCATTCACAAAGTAGTGAGATCATCCGGCAAAGTAGTGATACACTCATATCTCGCATGGCTCTTAACCAATCAGAATCGATCAGAATCGAGAATGAGCGGCAAAGTGGTGAGAATGAAATATAATCCTTTGATAGTTCTTACATTTTTCATGAGAACAAATTCATTTACAGTACACATTCAGGAGACTGTCTATTTTCATTTTCACCAATATGAATAAAGATACATACAGCACAATTTAATTTTGAACAATTTTTAAGAAATTAGTGATTCATTTGACAGTTTTTCGCGAGCGATTTAAAATGTCGTATCATGGTAGTAATTCTAATTGCAGCTACGTATCGAAGATGCACTCTCACAACACGAACCATCTATACATCATACTAATATATTTTTCTTCAGATTATTTCTGACAAGCTCCTGCCGCTGAAAATATGTACATTAATCATAATATACTAGTATATTTATTTACAATATTACGGACCAAAAACGTGTTCAAACTTTGATTTCTTCATCGTCATGAACTTTGACAGGCATCACTTGATCACCCGGCAAAAACACCATTATGAATTTGACAGAAATAATAGATATCCGACGCCAACATTTATTGCCTAGTTTACCAAACGCCCTTTTAGTTGTGATCCAGTAAGCAGGCTAAAATAAGATGAGGCATGGAGGATGAATAAAATGACATTTCTCCTTCAAAATATTTAAACAGAAGTCACATCCATGGCTGATCTTACCAAAACAGGTGTATGTCACAAAATTCCTGGTTTGCAAATCTTATGCATAGCTCAAAGGTCTACTACATCCACACTGTCTTGACACTCCCACACCTTGTCCTGAGATCACCTACCAGTACCACTGTTCTATCAGTAGCCCACACCATTCTGACAGATTTTTTGTTTTGTTTTTGGTTTTGTTTTTTGTGTGTGAAATTGTCTTGTAGGATATGTCTTAACTGTAAATGTTCCGCACATCAACCAGACATAATATATATATGTTCACACACACACACACACACAGACATACCGATGCACACACACTTGTGAAGTCCCGAGTTCGTGAAAACACTGTGGGGTCCTATCAGTACAAAAATACATTGTGGGGTTTCGCTCGGACTTTTCCAGTGAGAGTACACTTGTGGGGAAGATAGTTATTGTGAGGTTTTCTTACAGATTGTCCATACTTGTGTGATAGTTTGTTATCGTGGGGTTTTCCCTACAGACACCTCAATTTCTGTACTTGTGTGAATGTTTATTTTAGTGAGGTTTTATTACGGATAATTCTGATGGAAAGGCACTTGTGTGGTAGTTTGTTATAGTGAGGTTTTTCCTACAGACACCAGAATTTCTTCACTTGTGTGGAAGTTCATAATTGTGAAGTTTCTACGGGATTATTCTGATGAGATGGTAGTTGTGTGATTGTTTGTTTTACTGGGGTTTTCCCGACAGACACCGTAATTTCTTCACTTGTGTGAATGTTTATTTTTGTGAGGTTTCCCTTACGGATAATCCTGATGGGAAGGCACTTGTGTGATTGTCTGTTATAGTGAGGTTTTTTTTCCCTACAGATACCGTATTTTCATATTTATTCTGCCTAAACTTGATATATTACAATGTATATCATATTAAAAAAAAATCAGGTTTTTTGACCAGCTAGTTATTTTTTAAATTAAATACTTTGTATGATTGTGTGCGTTACTAGCGCCATAGTAGTGGTCTCCGCTTTTTTTGGCAAAATTGGCTTGCAATTTTTTTGATTTATTGTAAAATTGGCTTGCAATGAGAATGTTATAATATGATTTATTGTAAAAATAAAATTTATTTTAAATAACAGAATAAAATGATGTAGTATTGACCAAGTAACATGATATGATTCATTGTCTATGCATGCAATAAAGGTACATCATCAGCAGTTTTGAATGTCATTTGATTGAACATTAAAATATTGTCCGTCAATGAAAAAGTTTTATTTATTTTTTAATTTTGTATGGATACTTTTAATTTTTTATTGATTTTCTACTACTTGGGTATAGGTTACATAAGTCAGATTTTGTGTGAATTACATGTTGAACTCATTTGAAAATCTTCTGCGTATTAGAATTATAGTTAAGGTACGTAAATCAAAAGACGGACGCTAATATCTATGCTCATAAAATTTCTAGGGTCGATTTTGTATGGATTCTTGAATTTTTATTGATTTTTTAACGAGATGATTCCTTGTTTTTGTCCAATATCTGAAAAATGATAAAAGAAATTTCAAATGATAAGGTTCCCTTTAATGTTCAATTGTGTGTCAAAAAATTATCGAGTGGTCAATATTTTTGTATTTTCTCAATGCACTGAAAATATGTCCTTGTATATAGTAGAAAAGTCTTTTTTCAATCAGATAAAATATTTTCCAGTAATGTGTCTACCTTAATCGTGTTTTGTATTGTTGAAATATTTCCATGGTGAATGCTGGTGGTTCTTGACGGTTATGGTTTAGAGTGTTGTTAATAATTAAAACAGTAAAAACACAATTTATAGATTTTATTTTTTAATAAACATCTGAGATTCAACTTAACAGTTATAATTTTACATATATGAGAAATCTAACACTGACAATTTTAATATATACTCCAATCTGAAAAAATATAAAATGACAATTTCCATAAATACCTGGATATGAAATATTTAAAAATTTAAGCACCAACATATACTTCAAGTGAAATATATATTTACATTGTATAAATATATTTTTGAATATGAATTAAGATTTGTCAATCATACTTTCTCAAATATACTTTCATGCAATAAAATCAAATTGACCTCTGAAATCGTTTTTTTTTTCTGACATTGAATAATGTGACCAATCACTGGCTTTTTAATCTCAAACTAATTTTAATTACTCCAGCAACAGTAAATCTCCATCAGTTTACATCTAATCACCCAAATATTTTTAACTAGCATAGCCACTGTTAATATGTAATTGGTTTTGATTAAAATAACAAACTTTAAAGAGGATGAACATAAATTCTTATAAATCACTATCATTCAAAACATTTCAGAAGGCAATTTGTTGACATGTGATAATAAACTTTATAAAAAACACATGCATCAACTTTGACATGAAATATGAAAATAAAGTACTCTCCCTCTACGAGTAATAAACAAATAGGAACTAAAATGGAAAAAAAAAGCAAAAAACACATCTCCCTCATGAGACAGAAATTGATTCATGATCTTGCGGTGTCTGAGGGTCAACGCTAACTATGGCGGTCTGAATCTTGGCCCCCGTATTTTTAACTCTTGCAATGGTAGGTTCAACTTTGGCAATACATGTAACACACATTCTAAACCAGAGATACAGATAAAGCGTGCCGGCTCTGCCAAACACAAAAAGGTATCAAACACACTTATTTCCCTAGTGACAATACTAGGTGGGACCTATGTCGATGTGAAAATATCAAATGGGGTTACTCAAATAAAATACACTGTACACAGTCTTGGCAGGTCCAATAGGCAAACATACGTTAGAAATAAAAAATAAAGTGTACACCACAGGTATAAAACCCAAACGATTCAAGATCAAACCACCTTGGTGGCAGAGTACTGTCACTGTTACATATCAATGCCTAAATGTTTCTAAGTAAAGTCATTGACATATATAACATTACATATAGTAAAGGGGTAATATCATACATTTGTGTCATTATAAGTATTAGGTAATTGCCTTTACAGTGTTTAACTGGGTCCTGTGAACATTTTTTTTCTCCTTTTTTCAGATATCACAAAACCTGTTTTTTGGTATCAATATGTTAGTGTATGTGTGGAATAGCAGACCAAATCCTGACTATTCACGGCCCATTCACCTAGTAGGTTAATTTAGAATTTCTGTTGGATAAGCATCATAATATATGACAATTAACTGAAGTAAATACATGTTACTGTATATACACTACTGATTGCGTGAGAAAGGACACCGAATTTCGCCTAATTCTTAGAATTAAAAAACGAATTGCAGAATTACAGAATCATAATCAGTGACCCATGAATCGACATTAACATGAATTATGAAAATATTACTCAACAGTGTAATAAATAGGAACTAAAAAGAAAAAAAAAATACCAAAAAAAAACTACTTGAAGCTAAACCGTCAAAGCTAACTCTGGCGGTTTTGAATCTTGGAGCCGATATTCGTAATGTTCCAGTGGTAGGTTCAACTTAGGCAATTGAACATACGGACCAATGCCTCTTTGCGCTTATATCTCAAACCGGAACCTTCAGCATAGAACGCTTTCAGACCATATGAGATTTCCCTCACCGCCTAAGCCACAATGACAATGATAACAGTTGGTAAGTGATGCCAAACGAACTAGGCATTGTTCCGCTGTATGTATGCCTGAGTAACAGCAATTTGCTCTTGCTATGTTACTTTCGTCTCGATCAAAATGTAACCTTTTTTTGCAAAAGGGGCACACAAAGGTCTCTGTATTGCCTGAAATTACGGGCTCTCATGCAAGACCGAATGTATTTTCTCGCCAAGCGAGGTGTCAAACTGAAAACTTTTGCCATTTCAGTAATGCCAATTTTCTCTCTCATCAAGGACTCAAAGTGTCGATAGGTATTGTCTTGCGCACTGAAAAGTACGTTTACTGCCATACAGACATTATAAATGGAACGATAATTTTCCCACTCCCTAGAGCAGCTCACATTAAATAGAATGCGAAGGTGTAGCTCTGCACCTAAAAAGTCCAGACACCTAATAACTTGTTCACAAATCACTTGGTTGGACACCAAGCCGCTGATATGTTCGACTTGGGTGTTCACCAGAACAGAAAATGTTTCATGGACTACGTTGTCACTTACTTCAAGGGAAACATTATGTCAAATGAGGTGTTCTCTTCATCAATCCTATCTGATGCGAACGTGGCTAAGTTAAAGTAATTAGTCACTTCAGCCAACTTACTGGCAGTGTGGTGATCAAATACCAGTTGGCAAAAGGAAGGCATCGTGGTCATTTACAACACTGACAAGTAGAAAAATCAAATAAAAATACCTATGACAGAGCCTAATTTCCCTAGCGACGATACTAGACGGAACTACCTAGTTTATGCCCAACTCGATGTTAAAATATACAAATTGATACTGAATAGAATACACTGTACAGAGTCATGGCACCGCCTATCGGCAAACTTACGTAAACAAAATTACAAGTACACAGCACATTTGGCAAAGCCAAACTTTTCAACATGAAACCACCTTCATGGCAGAGTACTGTATTGAGAGAATATTTCAAGCTTGTTGATGAGAGAATACATAGTAATACATGTACATCTAGGCTGCATCCATCCATGTATTTGTGTAGTATAGTCGCTTATGCTTATGGTTTTCTTTTGATTTTCAGTTGTATTTTTTCAGACAAATATTTAAAGTTCAACAGTTAATGGACTGGTAGCCATTATAGAGTGAGAGCTAAAGATGGGTGCATTTTGCTCTCCAGTTTACTAAAGATGGAGTAAATCATTTACTAAAATGACACTGTGTATTGTTGATATGTTTGTTCAGCAGTGTATTAAAAAATCTGAATTATTGTATCATATCACAAGGCAATAACTTCCAAAAACATTTGAAAGCGAAGTTTTTTGTCGATAGAATACACGCATATGGATAATGATCATCATTCATATTTCCAAGTGGGTATTAAAATCAGTGGATGTGGGCAGGGTAGAGAGATGCACAATGTAAATATATATATAAATCTTCCGAATCTAAGAATGATTCGCCTTTGAAAAGCATAATGGACAGAAAGAAGAAAAAATGCTCATGTAAATGCAATACTGTATATATATGAATATGACATTGCCAAAATACAATCTGAGTGCATGCCACTATATGTACAGAAACAGGATTTGAATCCAATTACTAAAATTTCATATATGTTGGTGACGTCTATGTTTTAGCAGCCGTTTTTGAATATGCGCATGACTCGCAACTAGTGTGTAATATATTCAATATGGCAACTTCAATACAATAGCAGTTTTTTTTAACTTGTGCAAATGCACTATCGGTGATTCGATGTGTCAAAGTTGTTGAAGGAAAATGTGTGATATGTCTTCTTCATTTGAAGATAGAACTTGGTATTGTAAATCATATTTTATGTAAGTAAATGTTTTGCAAAAAAAGTTAGTTGTTTTGTTAAAAAATCTTGGTGGCTGTGCCAAGAAGAGTGTAGGAGGGGCAAAGAAAGTTGAAACTGCAACACTTGATATTGTATCAAATCTTAGTAATGTAGCCCCAGATCAGAAAGTCACCAAAAAAAAGTAGCCAAAAACGAAGTATAACACCCAAGAAGACCGATGAGGCTACATGTAGTACAGAACTGGATCCACTGAAATCACACACATCACACACATCTGTGGGTAATATATTTTTTTTCCTTTTCGTGTCACAAAAGACAACCGATGAAATTCATAGAGGAATATTATAGTATGACAGTTTCAAAAATAAATTTATATTGATACTGTAAATTTAAATTTTTATAAGTACTTTTGACAACACCCCCCCAGACCTCAGCGAAGTTCTCTTTGGAAGTTTAGGGGTGCAATTACATTTACGGTTTTAACAAGCGAGCAAGGCTTCCTTCCTTTTTGATTCAACTTCCATCACCGAAACAAATACAATATCGGCATCCTCCAACCCCACCTCAACAAGAATTAAACCGCATCCACCTGCCGTGGTGATGCAGAATATTCAAAGAGGCATAATACTATAGCATGATAGTTTTAAATTATAATTTATATCAATGCTGTAATTTTAAATTTCTATAAGTACTTTGGACCACATCAGCCCATCGACCGCAACATATTGACCTATCATTGAATCCTGGTCTGGGAAGTTAACAGTCTTGGCACCACCAATCTTGGTGGCTGTGGCAAGAAGAGTGTTGGAGGGGCAAAGAAAGTTGAAACTGCAACACTTGATATTGTATCAAATCTTAGTAATGTAGGCAGAGATCAAAATCACTTGGTTGGACACCAAGCCGCTGATATGTTCGACTTGGGTGTTCACCAGAAGAAAAATGTTTCATGGACTACGTTGTCACTTACTTTGAAGGGAAACATTATGTCAAATGAGGTGTTCTCTTCATCAATCCTATCTGATGCGAACGTGGCTAAGTTAAAGTAATTAGTCACTTCAGCCAAAATGACTGGCAGTCTTGTGATCAAATACCAGTTGGCAAAAAGAAGGCATTGTGGTCATTTACAACACTGACAAGTAGAAAAATCAAATAAAAGACCTATGACAGAGCCTAATTTCCCTAGCGACGATACTAGACGGAACTACCTAGTTTATGCCCAACTCGATGTTAAAATATACAATTTGGATACTGAATAGAATACACTGTACAGAGTCGTGGCACCGCCTATCGGCAAACTTACGTAAACAAAAATTACAAGTACACAGCACATTTGGCAAAGCCAAACTTTTCAACATCAATCCACCGTCATGTCAGAGTACTGTATTGAGAGAATCTTTCAAGCTTGTTGATGAGAGGTCTACATAGTAATACATGCACTTGGACCTGTGACTCATCGGCATTGACATCTTCCTCGCTGACACGATTTGCCACGGGGGACGATATCTGTAAAATCGAAGCAACACGGTTATGAACTGTCACTTTTAAATTAAAATAGTTAGACGCTCAAAAAACTTCAAAAGTCTCCACTTCCTCTCCCCACCCACAGAAAATGTACATGTACATCTAGGCTGCATGTGATCCATGACATACACTTAACACCCTCTCTAATCCAGAGATACAAATCAAGTGTGCCGGCTCTGCCAAACACAAAAGGCTATAAAGAAACCCATCTGCAACAAGATTTACACCGCATCCACCTGGAGTGATAATGCAGAAAATTCAAAGAGGCATAATACTATAGCATCATAGTTTTAAATTATAATTTATATCAATGCTGTAATTTTAAATTTTTCTAAGTACTTTGCACCACATCAGCCCATCGACCGCATCGGATCTTCATCCAGTTCATGTGACTTGCGGGTAACTTCTTATTTTTACGCTTAGGCCTCGATTTCACTTCAAAACTCGATTCACTACTCATCTCGTAGTCACTATCACTATCACATGAGGTTGGAGGTGTTCTTTTTTTTTTTTTTTTGGCTTCATTTTCGCTCAATGTACGTGTTTTTCCAACACATGGTCTTTTTACGCTGATATGCTTTTTTTCATCCTCGCTACTTGAATCAGCATTAGGCCTTGTGTTCTTTTTTCCTCCTTTTTTTTTTAATGACAGTGTTTTCCTTACTGCCAGTGCTAGTGCAGCGAGTTCTTCAGAATCCGATGGTACAACACCCCCCACCCCTAGACCTCCGCTTCCTGCCTGTACTATAAGGGGGGTCACTTTTAGCGATTCTACTTATTTCATCGTTCTTCATTATCTTGTAGACTTCCTTCACCAAGGCATCGGAAAATTCAAAGAGGAATAATACTATAGCATGATAGCTTTAAATTATAATTTATATCAATACTGTAATTTTAAATTTTTATAAGTACTTTGGACCACATCAGCCCATCGACCGCAACATATTGACCTATCACTGAATCCTGGTCTGGGAAGTAAACAGTCTTGGCACCACCAATCTTGGTGGCTGTGGCAAGAAGAGTGTTGGAGGGGCAAAGAAAGTTGAAACTGCAACACTTGATATTGTATCAAATCTTAGTAATGTAGGCCCAGATCAGAAAGTCACCAAAAAAAGTAGCCAAAAACGAAGTATAACACCCAAGAAGACCGATGAGGCTACATGTAGTACAGAACTGGATCCACTGAAATCACACACATCAGACACATCTGTGGGTAATATATTTGTTCCTATTCGTGTCACAAAAGACAACCGGATGAAATTCATAGAGGAATATTATAGTATGACAGTTTCAATATATAATTTATATTGATACTGTAAATTTAAATTTTTATAAGTACTTTTGACAACACCCCCCCCAGACCTCAGCGAGTTCTCTTGGAAGTTTAGGGGTGCAATTACATTTACGGTTTTAACAAGCGAGCAAGGCTTCCTTCCTTTTGATTCAACTTCCATCACCGAAACAAATACACATCGGCATCCTCCCCACATCAGCCCATCGACCGCAACATATTGACCTATCATTGAATCCTGGAGGAAGTAAACAGTCTTGGCACCACCAATCTTGGTGGCTGTGGCAAGAAGAGTGTTGGGAGGGGCAAAGAAAGTTGAAACTGCAACACTTGATATTGTATCAAATCTTAGTAATGTAGGCCCAGATCAGAAAGTCACCAAAAAAAGTAGCCAAAAACGAAGTATAACACCCAAGAAGACCGATGAGGCTACATGTAGTACAGAACTGGATCCACTGAAATCACACACATCAGACACATCTGTGGGTAATATATTTGTTCCTATTCGTGTCACAAAAGACAACCGGATGAAATTCATAGAGGAATATTATAGTATGACAGTTTCAATATATAATTTATATTGATACTGTAAATTTAAATTTTTATAAGTACTTTTGACAACACCCCCCCCAGACCTCAGCGAGTTCTCTTGGAAGTTTAGGGGTGCAATTACATTTACGGTTTTAACAAGCGAGCAAGGCTTCCTTCCTTTTGATTCAACTTCCATCACCGAAACAAATACAATATCGGCATCCTCCAACCCCACTGCAACAAGAATTAAACCGCATCCACCTGCTGTGGTAATGCAGAAAATTCAAAGAGGAATAATACTATAGCATCATAGTTTTAAATTATAATTTATATCAATGCTGTAATTTTAAATTTTTATAAGTACTTTGGACCACATCAGCCCATCGACCGCAACATATTGACCTATCATTAAACCCTGGACTTGAAGTAAACAGTCTTGGCACCACCAATCTTGGTGGCTGTGGCAAGAAGAGTGTTGAGGGGAGGCAAAGAAAACTGTTGAAACTGCAACACTTGATATTGTATCAAATCTAGTAATGTAGACAACCAGAAATCATAGAAAGTCACCAAAAAGTAGCCAAAACGAAATCTGTGGTATGGCAACATAATCGACAACGTAGAGAATTACATGTACCCTCAAGCTGTGTAGAAGGTCTAATGCAGTAAATTTAGCATTTCAAGGACAGGGAGGCTGAAAATGCCACTGTCTCTTACCTTTCCTCTAATTTCTACCACTTCTTGGGATGTCACTAACATTTTTTCCACCTCATTCAGATTCCTCGTGAGGGAATCATGTGTGCCACTGTGGTAATGCAGAAAATTCAAAGAGGAATAATACTATAGCATCATAGTTTTAAATTATAATTTATATCAATGCTGTAATTTTAAATTTTTATAAGTACTTTGGACCACATCAGCCCATCGACCGCAACATATTGACCTATCATTAAATCCTGGACTTGGAAGTAAACAGTCTTGGCACCACCAATCTTGGTGGCTGTGGCAAGAAGAGTGTTGAGGGGCAAAGAAAGTTGAAACTGCAACACTTGATATTGTATCAAATCTTAGTAATGTAGCCCCAGATCAGAAAGTCACCAAAAAAAAAGTAGCCAAAAACGAAGTATAACACCCAAGAAGACCGATGAGGCTACATGTAGTACAGAACTGATCCACTGAAATCACACACATCAGACACATCTGTGGGTAATATATTTGTTCCTATTCGTGTCACAAAAGACAACCGATGAAATTCATAGAGGAATATGCAGAAAATTCAAAGAGGAATAATACTATAGCATCATAGTTTTAAATTATAATTTATATCAATGCTGTAATTTTAAATTTTTATAAGTACTTTGGACCACATCAGCCCATCGACCGCAACATATTGACCTATCATTAAATCCTGGACTTGAAGTAAATAGTCTTGGCACCACCAATCTTGGTGGCTGTGGCAAGAAGAGTGTTGAG
>JAGTTF010001290.1:0-10016 GCA_019095985.1 Streblospio benedicti | reverse complement strand
ATATTCACAGGAATTCCTGTTACACCCGACACAGGTCCAGACATCATTAGGTCTTGCTTTTTGAGTCTGAAGATGCTACTCCAAAGAGTTGATACGAAATTCCACTCCTTATGTCTAAAATAGCTTGTTTACTGGTCGTGTCTATCCGAAGTGTTTTGAGGTCTAAGTTGAGTCTATTGACTTCTGCATGGTATTCTGACACAATATTGTTGAGATGTGTCCATTCTGTTTTGACACAGTGGCATACCTGCATTCTTGCAACATGGAGGTTATGTTGCATCATTGATTGTATCCCGTTCGACATACTAGAGACGGTCATACGTGGGGTGTTAGGTACTTAAGAGATGTACAACTAGACAGTAATAAAGTTTTCCTACAATATTCATGTGTGTTTCTGCGTGCAACCTCAGTACATAACATTGGCGACGAGAGAAAAACAAAGAAAAAGAAGAGGAGAAAATACATTGAGACATTGTGCTTATTCGTTCCTGTTCAAGTGCGTTATTCGTTCCTGTTTAAGTGCGTACGTGACTTTGCTTACGTGGCATCATCTGTCCTTGTAAATACACGTGCTCGGGACATTCTACAAACAAAACAAAACAAAAAAAAAAAACTCAAGTGTTTACTATTACTGTCTATGTATATCCATACAACATGCCAAGGTCAGCAGTCGGTACCGTAGGAGAATTCAGACCTACAGATAAGGAAACTTTTGAATCCTATATTGAAAGGTTAGACAGTTATTTTTTTGCTAATGACATTGGCATTCCAACCGCCGATACGGCTGCTGCGAGAGCTGCTGCAAACCTGAAGAAAGTGCATAGCTTCCTTTCCATAGTTGGTCCGACATGTTTTAAAGATCTACAAGCTTTATGTCACCCCAAGCCAGCAACTAAAGAATATTCTGAATTGGTAAATGTACTAAAGCAGCACTATAAAGGTCAAATTGTTGAAGTGGCCGAATCGTTCAAATTCCACAATACGAAACAGGGAAATGATTCAATTGCAGAATATGTTGCAAAATTGAGACGATGTGCGTCAACATGTAATTTTGGGACACATTTAAATAGAGCACTTCGTGATCAATTTGTGGTTGGGCTCCGAGATGCAGAAGTCCAGAAGAAATTGCTTGCTAGTGATAAAGAGATAGATGCCTGTGTAAAAGAAGCTCAAGCTGCAGAAGCTGCGTGCGTCAGTTCAAAAGAGATGTCCGGGTCTACAAGTGAATCATCAGCGTTTTTCCTAAAAGGGAAAAAGCAAAAGGACAAGAAAGGAAGATCAGAAAAAGATGCAGCAAAAGATACAAGTGACAGTTCAAAGTATCAGTACAAATGTTTTTCATGTGCAAAAACTGGACACAAGCGTGAAAATTGCAATTATCGCAATTATGTTTGTAAAATCTGCAAGAAACGTGGCCATATTTCAAAAGCTTGTCGTTCTAAGGGTTCAAATGGTCTACTAGAATTGCATAATGGTGATGGTAGTAATGAAATTGATGAGTATACTGAAATTGAAAATGGAAATCCAATGTTTTGTTTTCCAGAGTCAGGTGTTTCAAATGAAATTAAAGTACCATTACAAATGTATGGTAATGATGTTACTATGGTTCTTGATACTGGTTGTTATCGGTCACTAGCACCTTTAAGTTTCTACAAGAAATATTGTAATAATGTGTCACTTACGAAAAGTAGTGTTGTGTTACGTACGTATACTGGTGAGAAAGTGTCAATCATTGGTGAATGTATTATTGATATTTCTTATAATGGTATAAAGTACAATAATTTGCCTCTACTGATAGTTGAAAAGGGGCCAATTGCTCTTGTTGGCCGTGATTGGCTGAAATCTGTTCAATTAGATTGGGCAAGTTTATATCATTTACGAGCTATTCATAATTCAAAAACTTTACCAAGTGCTGGTGATGTTCCATCTTTAGATAAGTTGTTACACTTGTACAGTGAATTGTTCCAAGGGTTAGGAAAATACAAGGGTCCTGCAATTGCATTACCTGTTAGACAAACACCAAATTTCTACAAGGCACGTCCTGTTCCTTATTCGCTGCAAAATTCTGTTGAAAAGGCATTGTTAAAAATGGAAAAGGAGGAAGTACTAAAAAGAGTAGCATATGCTACATGTGCAGCTCCTATTGTTAGTGTTGAAAAGAAAGGTGGTGATATACGAATATGTGGTGATTTTAGTGTGACTTACAATAAATGTGCTGATTTGTATCAATACCCTATTCCAAAAATTGAAGAGTTACATGCAGCTCTGCGTGGTTGTAAGATATTCAGTGTATTGGACATGTCACAAGCTTATCATCAAATTCCCTTATCTGAGGAATGTCAAAGATATTTTACTATAAATACTCATATTGGTCTATTCTGTTTTACAAGGTTACCAAATGGAGTTCATTCAGGTCCAGCAGTGTTCCAACAAATTTTAGATACTGTTCTTTCTGGTATCCCTAAGGTTATTTGCTACTTGGATGATATTTTAGTGGCTGGTACAGATGAAACAGATCATTGTCATACTTTGTCAATTGTATTTCAAAGATTGTTTGATGCTGGGTTCCGTCTAAGTAAAGACAAGTGTCATTTCATGAAATCTTCAGTTGTGTATTTAGGTCATCGTATTGATGCAGATGGATTACACCCAACACAAGAAAAGCTAAAAGCTATTGTAGATGCTCCTCATCCTACAGATGTTTCATCACTTAAGTCATTTCTAGGACTTTTGATGTTTTATTCTAGATTTCTTCCAAACCATTCTACGGTATTGGCTCCATTAAATAGACTACTTTCTCCAAATACTGCATTTAAATGGGGTCCAGAGGAAGAAAAAGCTTTTCAAAATGCAAAGAAGCTGTTAGTAGATTCTCAGACTCTGGTGCATTATGATGAGTCTTTACCTTTATTTCTATCATGTGATGCATCTTCTTATGGTGCTGGTGCTGTGCTTTCTCACATGATTGATGGACAGTATCGTCCAGTAGCTTTTGCGTCTGTTACCTTCACGAAGGCACAAAAGCAGTATTCTCAAATAGTCAAAGAAGCTTTTGCAATTATTTTTGGTGTTCAAAAGTTCCACCAGTTTTTGAGTGGTCGGAAGTTTACTATAATTACAGATCAAAAAGCTTTACTTAGTGTTCTAAATCCCGAAAAATCTGTACCACTGCATGTCGCTCATCGTCTACAAAGATGGAAGTTGATTTTATCATCATATAAATATCAATTGATTTACAGAAATACAAAAGCTCATTTAGATGCTGATGGAATGTCGCGAGTTCCCCTGTTAAAAACATGGTCTCCATCAGATGAAAATGTGGAATGCTACTTCCTTGAACAAGATTTTTCTAGTGTGTCTGCCAATGACGTGAGACGAGAAACATGCAGAGATCCAATTTTATCCAAAGTTCTTCGTTATGTTAAATCTGGATGGCCTCATTGTTTAGATTCTAAATTCCAGCCTTATGAGATGAGAAGAGATGAATTGAGTACAGAGCAAGATTGTCTGATGTGGGGTTCTCGAGTAATAATTCCATCTTCCTTGCAAGATGCTGTGCTTAAAGAACTTCATGACACTCATCCAGGCATGACTAGAATGAAGATGCTTTCGAGATCTTATGTTTGGTGGCCAGGACTGGATAAGCAGATTGAAAATTTGGTTGCTAGATGTGATGTTTGTCAAGAATTGAGAAATAGTCCTGCAGCGGCTCAGATCCATCCTTGGCAATTTCCAAGAAAACCTTGGAGTCGTCTTCATATTGATTTTGCTGGTCCTATAAATGGTATTACTTATTTAGTGATAGTGGATGCATATAGCAAATACCCTGAGATTGTAAAAATGAATTCTATTTCTTCTATTGCAACCATAAATGCCTTGCGCGAAATATTCAGTCGCCATGGTATTCCTGAAATTTTAGTTTCAGATAATGGTACACAATTCACAAGTGTAGAATTTCAACAGTTTTGTTTAAAAAATGGTATTTCACACAAAACTTCTGCTGTTTATAGACCTGCTTCGAATGGACAAGCAGAGAGAGTTGTTCAGATTCTGAAAAATGCAATCAAACAAGCAAGGCTAACTAAACAAAATGTTGATTCGTGCATTGCAAAATATATGTTATTGTATAGGACAACACCACACTCTACAACAAATGAAAGTCCCAGTGTACTTTTGTTTGGAAGAAAATTAAGGACTAAATTAGATATGCTAATTCCATCAGTAGATTCAAATGTTGAAAAGAAACAAAATAAAATCATGGAACAAACAGCTCATAGAGGTTTCAGATTGTTTTCAAGAGGTGATAGAGTGCAAGTTAGAAATTATGGTTTAGGTCCGAAATGGAAAAAGGGTGTTGTACAAAATGTATTAGGAAAATATCATTACAGTATTATGGTTGATGATAGGAAAGTTAAAAGACATGTGGATCAAATGTTAGCTTGTTCATCAGAAAGTGAGGAAAATTGTTCTTCAGAAAGTGAGGGAGAAAATTCTTGTGCTGAAGTGTTTAAAAATATTTGTCCTGTCATTTTAGAAAAACACAACAATGTACAAATTTCAAAATGCAAAGTTGATAACATGAATGAACCTAAAATTGTTTGCGAAAATGAATCTTCAAATATTGAACCTAAAGTCAATGATGTACATAGTAGTGAAATTGAAACAACAAATGTTTGTCAAAATAATGGAAATACTGTTCAAAATAATATTGAGAAGCATTATCCAACTAGGTCAAATAGAGGTCAATTACCTTCCAAGTTTTCTGAGTTTGTTGTTCCGAACAAGGTGTAAAATTGGTAAATTTTTTATTGTGTTATTCTCGTATTTACATGTTACTGATTAAATTTTGTATTGTGCAAATTTAAGGGGAGGTATGTTATGTTGCATCATTGATTGTATCCCGTTCGACATACTAGAGACGGTCATACGTGGGGTGTTAGGTACTTAAGAGATGTACAACTAGACAGTAATAAAGTTTTCCTACAATATTCATGTGTGTTTCTGCGTGCACCATGATTAACAGGTTGGCTGGGTTGTAGATCATTGTATTAGGTTAAGGGCAGCGTCATTATTTAAGCCTGGGGGGTCAGAAAAACAGGGGAGGGGTCAGATGTTTGAATTTGAATGTTGTGGGGGGGGGGGTCAGAAGTTTGAATTGGAATGTTGTTGGGGGTCAGAAGTTTCAAAATGGAAGTTGTGGGGGGTTAGAGGTTTAAAATCGAAGAATATGGGGGTTCAAATATTCTGATTCTTGAAATTTTACTGGGGGGGGGTCAAATGTTCAAATTTTGTAAATTTACTGAATGGGGCCGTGGCGAGCGTTTATATTTCTTAATAAATATTGGTAGAAGATCCTGATCTATTTCTTTGGTATGTAATCAATCATTTGGTTGTATAAAATATCTTATAATTTTGTACCTAGTTTCATATGTCAACACTCAACACATGCAATTGTATTGCTCATATTTGCCAAAAATGCTTTTTGACAGAGGATTTTAGCGATTGGATGGAAAAAGATTCTTCAAGTAGCAAGTGCCTTCCCTAAGAATTTGTAATGCTTAACAATATTTCAAAAGTTAACTTTTCATGATATGAAAGGACTTGTGCTATTAATTGAATTTAGAGTTTTTGATAATACCTCATTGGCTCTTATAATAGAGCAATTGTCTGAGCCACTGCAAGCAATTTATGAAATGGAATATGAAACTCTTTATCGAGATTGAATTATATTATGTTTAATTGTCTTTTGACTAACAACTATTTCTTATTTTAAAAAAAATACAATATAAATTCTTTTTTACGTTTTATTCAAAATAACAGATCGAAGATTAAAATCGATTTCTCTAAATTCAATTAAATATCATCAGTCCTTTTATATCATGACAAGTTAATATATACAGTTTGTATCACATTTTGTTTATTGCATTTAATAAACTGGGGAAACACTAGTTTCATTCATTCAGTTTCATTCATATTGCTAAATATTTTTGTAATTTTGTACTGCAGACAGTACAATGCTATGCTAACACATATACAGGGCATGTGGAAATGGGGGTGTCATATGCTAGGTAAGTTATGTATACTAAAGTTGGGGGGTCGGAAGTTCATATTTCAGGCATATATTTCGATGTTGGGGGGTCATATGTTTGATTTGCGAACCTGTGGGGGGGTCATATGTTTGATTTACAGACGCGTGGGGGGTCATATGTTTGATTTGCAAACCCGTGGGTGTGTGGGGGGCGTCAGAAGTTAGAAACACCAATGTCTAGAAAAACTTCCGACCCCCCCCACTTCTTAAATAATGACTCGGCCCTAAAGACTTACTTGTTTGTCCTCATCGTCTGGTTGGGACGAGAGTTATATGGTAGTTTTTCCCAGTCGAGGAATTCCCACTCCTCTGAACAAAAATGGTTCTTTGTTGAAGGCGTCTAGATCGTGTTGGTGTGTAAAATATATGAGTTGTTTACAAACGGCTCATACACCAGTGAACTTATTTGACAAGGAATTTGAATTTTTCTTGTCTGCCCGGCTTAGCCATTAAGCTGAGCAGAAAATGTGGAGTGATGTGACGCTTTTGAGAGGTGGCGTGTCCTGTTGGTTGAAGTAGGCTGAGTGGAGATGTGGTTGTTGGTGAAAAAATGGAGTTCAAACTTGATGATTAGGTTGATGTTTGTTGGTTGGAGTTGCAGACGAAAGTGACCAAATTGTCAGCTGACTGCTGTAGATGTATGTGCACGCTAAACTACACCCATGCAGAACCGTCCTAAGGCGACTAGACTAGTTGTGGCGTGTCTGCTGTGTGCTGGTGAGTTGAAGTGTGATGAGGGGATTTACAACGTGGATCTCTAGTGGGCGATATTAGGATAGCACCGGGGGATGCTCTTTGAAAAAATGCAGTAAACATTAGCCAAACATACATTTCATTTTGAAATGGATGGACCTGGGGACTCATGCAGCTGTGAAACAGTATTGCCTGTATGGATTCTAATCATATATAATACCGACCTACAGCTGAGGATTGTTATGTAGTTTTGACGAAGAGTTGAGATGGTGGTTCTTGGGTAAATTAATTGAGACAGAGAGACACAATGTTTGTATATTTCACTGTTAACCGGGTCCTTTAAATTGCATGAATTGTGATGAATATTAAAAGCAACATATTGGGAGATGTTGGACTGTAATTTCTCATTTTCATATGTCATTCAAAGTCGGTTTTTTCCAGTACAACAGCGTTTTCTATCAGTGAAGAAGGTGTTTTATGGCTATTTTAATCTTGTTGTTTTTCTGAGGTCGAAATTTAGTTTGTTCTCTTGCTATATGTATGGCATAGTCTTGAGATTGTTTCATTTCCTGTATAACATCAGCTTGTGTCTTGTGATCTTTGTCTAATGTGAAGTCCATGAGGCTGTAGTGAGACGACCAAATATACCTCTTGCTGGCTCAATGCCTGTGGTGGCTGAGGCACTGTTGTTTATGACATTTGTTGCATAAGACACATAAAATGGTCCTTTGACTTATCTTTTACTAAACATTTCAAAATATTCATCACATTTGATTACTTCTCTCAACTTTCCCAGTTGATGGTGGGTTGTAGGAGGAAAAAAAGTCAGTTGTATATTGAGCATTTTGGCAAATTGCTTGTAAACTTGTGAGATGAAAGCTGGTCCATTGTCGCTGATTATGGTAGAAACAGGGCTAAATTTGGAAAATACATGGACAAAAATTGCCTGGGGAAGTATTAATGGCACAGCTAGAAAGAACCCAGATAGTAAACATAGTGCCACTAATAAATATCTGGATTTACAATCAGAGGCCACTTGAAAGGGGCTGAGGTGGTCAATGACCAAGGTGGATAGAGGCCTTGTGGGGGGTTCTATGACATGTCTAAGTCTCACTTCCGGGTTTATGGTGGATTTATTAGTTGAGGATACTTCACAGTTAGAAATATATCAATTCACATCCGCATTTAAACCTTTCCAAGCAAATATATTGCAGATTGAATGGGTTGTTTTATACATGCCTGCATGTGGGGGACAATATTATTGTGAAAACGAAAAATAATGTTGCTCGTCAACCATGGTGGCATCAGGATACGTGGGCCATGATTCAAACTTTTTTTTGCATGTCAGTGTGTCACTAGCAAACTGTGATCTCCATAAAGGTCATGGCTATATTCTCAAGTAAGACAATATTGTTGTTGCTTCTTTGAAGCTGGCATTTTACCATTCTTCGGGTAATCAGTGAGCATCTTAAAAGGCTTATAATTTCGTTGCTCATTTGCAATTAACTCCATATCAAAGATTTTGTCTGTATGTTGTTGGAAACTGAGTAAGCTTGTGGAGATTGGCTTTCATTAGTGCCAGGTCCACTTGCAGATGCACGTGTGATCAATGGTTTTCTCATCTCATTAGGTTCATTAGTAGTGCTCGTGGAATGTGTTAATGGTGATTTGTGTCCATTAAGCAAATCACTGGTAATGTTCATTGGTGACTGATATGAATTTAGGATCCATGGAGCTACCTGGTCTGATGTATGATTGATCCCAAAGATTGGTGCCATATGGGGCTGTGATCTCACTGATGTGAGTGATGGTGGTAATTAGTGGGACGCATGGTTTCCGTCTGCTGTGATGTTTGGCAGTGATTGATGGGATGGTGCTGTATGGATTTCTCATTGAATCCTGCGGTGAAAGCATTAGTAATGTTTTTGGAGTCCTGGTCTGTGTTTGGTTTCTCAGTAGGTGTTGCACTTTGTGAGTAAAGTGGTTCATTAGGCGTATCAGGTGCACTATCAGCTTGTGTGATATGTTTGAAGTCAGATGCCACTGTTTGGCCGTTATGCGTAGCCATCGCTCGGTGATCGTATCAATTACTGGCGAATGTGGCCATATATCAGACAACGGATAGTGTGTATCCTGTTGAGAAGGTGCTCTATAAGACCTGCGAGAAAGTGTGTCACTGATGAAGTTAGAATTTGTGGTGATATGCACTATTTTAAATTCATAACTGCATATAAATAGAATCCACCTTGCGATCTTGGCACTAAGCATCCGATCCGAGCGGTTCCGGCTTAGAATTTGAATGAGCGATTGATTATCACTGTATATTTTAATTTCACGACCTATCAGATAATGATTAAATTTTTCTAGTGTGTGTACAATAATAGCCAGTAATTCCTTCTCATATATTGCATGCTTGAGTTCAGTGTCTGTCAGGCCCCTGCCTGTAAAGGCATTTGAAGTAATGGGCCTTTGTCATCCACGTTGAAAATTGCTGCAACTAATGAGAACTGGGATGCGCCGGTCATGACGTAAAATCTTTTATTAAATTCGCGGTGTAATAAAGGTTTGCTGGACAGCATAGACTTAATAGGTCATGAAAGCCTATTCATGTTCCTCTAACCACACAAAAATGGCATTTTAGGTATTGTGAGTTTTTGAAGCGGTCTAGCCAACTTTTGCTTTTATTTGGTATAAAATAAAAAAAAAAAAACACCTAAAATGATTTTAAAATTTTCCTATCCTGTGTGGGAAAGGAATTCAACAAAGCAGCTGAGTGATTTTCGCTGGTGTAAAAACCATGTTCTCCAATTTCATGTACCAAATATGTGACATGAGTTTTTGGTGAACTTGCTTATTGACTGCGCTATTTTCAAGTTTGTGTTATATAGTGTGTTCAGCACATTGTCAATATTGATCAGATGTTGTTCAAATGAGTCACTAAAAATTAATATATCGTCAATATAGATCAATATACATTTGTTAATGTACTCATTGAGTAGAAATGACAAACATTTACTAAATGGAGCGGGCTTCCTTGTAGGCCCTGTGCAGTTTTTAAAAATCGGGTAGCTTGACCCGCTCCAATGAAACCCTGTTAATTTACATAATGCTGGGTCTAATGCCAGCTTTGAAAATCCATTTGCTAAATCAACACGAGAAATAAGGGCCTTTTCCTTTGCTTTTTGAAAAAATGAGGGAATTTTGGCAAAAAAATTTTTGGGGGGGAAAAATTTTG
>JAGTTF010001288.1:0-11764 GCA_019095985.1 Streblospio benedicti | reverse complement strand
TGGGGCCGGATTTTTATTTCACTACACAATTTGCTGCAGCAGATAGTTGAATTTGCAAAGTTCAATATCTTCAAGTTGTTGGTTACATTGGCATACTCAATGCATACTATATGTGTAATAATGAATGAATTTCTTCTTTTTGCCATGACTAAAAGCATTGTGATGAATATTGATTTTTCTTTTTTAACAGGCGAACGCTCGGCATGTAAGATACTAGAGAATCAATATTAAGGTTTTTTTTTAGCAGGTGACACGTGTTCGAGAACTTTCTTCTGTTCGTTTCTTCTGTTCGAGAAACTTTCTTCTGTGCGGGGTTTTGTTAGAATATGTCTGTTAAATATTGCTGAACGGTGTTATGTTGAATTGGTTGATTAAAATATTGTTGTAACGATTGTTGATTTCTGTTATATTTTCAGACACATGCAATCTTCTCTGAAAAGATCTATTGAGAAAATTGATGAAAACAGCATATCTGACGATAATTCGTCCGATGCGGATGAGGAATTGCCATCGACATCTTCGGCAGTGGCACCTGCACCTAAATACAGATGTGTGACTCCTATGGAATCTGGATCAACATCAACATCAAGTCCGACATCAGCTACTTCGACTTCTACAACAGAAGTTAGGAAGAAGTCAAAAAGCCAGCTACAGATGGAGGGTTTGAAGCTGTATGTGGAAAATCAAACAAAAATATCAAGGGTACTTGACCTAGCTGAAGAAATTCTTACAGATATGAAAAACACAAAATCATACAGAAATGAATCTTCAAATGAATCTTCAGCAAAGTCAGCTGAATTTGTAGACATGTTAGGTAAAACCCTAACTGTATACGATGCGGTAAGTGGGCAGGAATTTTCATATATTAGATCAATAAATTAAAGATTATTAATTTATACCAGGGTTGTTATATGTCATGACTGGTTAAGCACTTTGGCATGAGAAACTATCCTAGTTTTAAGTATATTTGCCTATCATGACCTTATATGTGGGAAAGTGTCAGGTTACTTATAACTGCAGTTTCTTTTGAAAATGAACATATTCTTTTAAGATGTTTTTGGCGGTTCCGAATGCTCTGGTAATGGATAGTGACGAGGAGGAGGGAGACAAGAGTCGAGCTTCAAAGGGTCCAACCCTTGCAAGTGTACAATGACGATTTCGCTTGAATGGAGATGGTACATGTTTCCTATAAGTTTATTCGTCAACGAATATAACATTTTAATCCTTAAATAGCAACATTTGTATAGCCTATATGATAAATTGGTAATTGAAAAAAATGATTGTTGTGATTAATTAATTAATTTTTTTAATGTGTTTCAGCCATCTGGCGTTCACAATTTTGTTTCAGAGTTTATTATTATAAAATTCACTACCAAATCTATTCATACAATTTGTAAGTGTTGATATATAAATATCTTACCGAGGGGAAACCCTCCAAACCCTTTTTATTCAATATACAGAAGCGTAGCAAAACTTTCAAGTACTAGTACATAGCATTCTGTAGGCAATCCATATGCCTCTGTCTTACCATGATTTTGTTTGATTCAGTTATAAAAATGTCAGCAAAACAGATGTTAAGTGCAGTTGGATTAAACATCCCAAATCCGCTCCTACTAAAATGACCTCAACAAATGAAGGATGACGTGGAACAATATTTAGTGGGGAAATTTAGATTAGCTTATATGGCGGGAAAAGGCAGAAAATTTGTGCCTGTTCTGATTCCCAAAGACCTTGTGCGTGGGATTGAGCTTTTGGTGGCAAAACGCGATGACTTTGGGATTTCAAAAGAGAGTCCTTTCGTTTTTGCCACCAAAAGCTCGGGCACTGTTCCGGGCACGCAGTGTCCACTGTGTGTGAAGCAGCAAATAAATGCCACCAAAAACAGACAGTGTATGCCTGTCTTGATATGTGCGAGAATGACAGAAGAATTCTCTTTTCTCATCTGGGACACTCAGAAGCCATTAATAGGGAAAACTATCAATGTCCACCAGGATTCAACGAAATTAAAGTCATGGGGAGATTTCTCACTAGTTTGATACTGACAAGAAGCTAAGATGACAACCTACATAGGTACATGTAGGTAAGATGACAAAATGTACCTATCAGTCAAAATCCATGGAAATCCAATCGATATGGAAAAAGACACTGTTGCTCCTGTCTCCTTCATCAATAAAATAAACTTGGAGCGCATGATTGAATATAAACAGTCATTTAAGGAAATCAGACATAGTGCTCACTGCTTACACCAAAAAGTCTAGTTAGTATTGTTGATGTTTTTGTTTCGCTGTACTTGTTTTTGTGTGCCGACATTAATGATAAGATTATTTAGATATGATACCACGTTCATCTGGGTACAGGGCACCAACTGCACCTAGCAGATACGTTATCCAGAGCTTTCTCAAACAATCACAGCGATGATGAAGACAACAAATATATATCTGTGGTACAAACTGTGAAGATCCCAGATCAACGTCTGGAAGAAATCAAGCTACAAAAGTATTTGCAATTCAATTTGTTCTGCTGTCTTCCTGCATGTGCCTTCTTTTATGTGCTAATGACACCGTGGACTCTTCCTCGGAGATCAGATATTTTTATTGCAGTATACCAAAAATTACAATGAAAAGTAATAATGATATACCATAGAAACTAAAATAAAATTATAAACAATGTATAGCTTGGTAAGAAAATACAAAGTCCACATCAAAATGTCGTTGTGGCTGACACCTTTTTCCATAACACAGCTTCCAGCCTCCACATCCTATATATAGCCATAAGCACTTGGTGATTGATGCAGACATAATTACCTATGACCATGCATTACTATATACAGGAACACATGGCTGGATCAGAATTGTGGACAATTTCAAAATCTCTCAAACACCAAATAAATGCCTTTCAAAAAAAAATTTAAAATGCTAAGAAAAATGTTAAAAATCAAATGGTCAAAAAATGTAAAACTGAAAATCGTCAATTATAATGAATAGAGTGAAGAAGTAATATGTGAATAAAACTTCACTAAACTTTATTTTGTGGTTATCATATTCAATTAGGCATGGAAATTGTCTCAATCTATATTTAAATGTAGTTAAGCGTGTTTGAAAACATTATGAACACCCAGATTATCACACAAATTCATTTAAAAAAAATATATATGCTTGCTAAAAAGACGTGTGAGAGAGAGAGAGAAGTATAAAAATATATCCGCAAGCACTGGGAAACACATATATATCATTTAAAGACAGATTGTCCACTCCGTCCAACTTTTGAATCCATTTCCAGAAGTAGAAATTTGACCATCATAATGCTTGCTGAAGTTCAATATTTTTTACCTCTCCATTGAGGAACATATGGTTTCTAAATAAAGATTAATAACAAACCTTTTTTGATTAATTTTAAAAAAAGATTTGTTTTTCATCATTTTAGATCAATATTTTGATTGAATTGGTTACAATCATATTGTAAGATATACTAATCGAGGGCTGAGCATTATCTTTAAGCCTCGTTGAAAGTACTTGGTTCTCCTGTTATCCATTTTGAGAAATGAGTATTATATGAAAATGTAATTCTAAAAAATGTCACCAAAAATATTAAAAATCATCAACAAAAATTCCACATCTTCAGTTGTGACACAAATATGATATCAAAAGATGAAATTCAAGACTTTCACTTGTAGCATAACCAGAAAAGAAAAAAATACTTTGCATATGAATACTACTATCACTTACACCAGTCTACTCTCATGTATTTGAATATGTATGGCAAAAATCTACTCCCTGTAAAATTCTCTTTGAAAGCCAGAGAATGACCAGAGTTTTAAAAAAAATTCACAACAGAGGAAGCAAAAACGACATTTAAATAATTTACATTTGAAGAAGAAAATGACTCTTCTTTGATACACTCGCAGAAAAATTCACAAACAATTTTTTACTACAAATTCATCATGAGAGAGAAGTTTTGTCAAAATACAGATGAATCTGTAAAAAATTTTGTTCCTGGGACACAACATACTAAAATCTGAATACAGAATATCTCCATGCAACATACAATGGGAAGTTGGTCGTTGAGTCGGGCACGCGAGGCTTTCTAATGTTTGTGCCGAGTGAAGTACACAGATGAGGACGATCAGATAAATAAGGCTGCTGTTGCACCTTGGATTAAATAGAACCTAATCAAAAAGAATTTGCAGCGGCAAAATGCAACTTAAGCTGTTTCCATATAAACATGATTCACCCAGGCCGATGAAGGGAGTTGTCGTGTATGAGGCACTCACCTTGCGGCCGGTGTGGATGAGTTGAGCCCTCATGGTGCGAGCGCTCGACTCAGGCAGACGCCTGCAAACACAATGCAAACACGCTTACATTTATGAGACAAGTTGTTTTCAAATGATCGCACTCTTAGTTGGGTCATTTCGGGCACTTTCATGACCGCGGAGTGACAGAAAAGGTTTTATGATTGATTTCAGCTCTCAAACATATTTTAAGAGAATTGAGCGGGGATACCCAGGGAATATCTCTCATTTCAAACACCTCTAGCCAATGTGGCCAGTGCTATAACAGGAGCACTAGCCAAATATTATTGGCACCTGCCAAAATTTGGCAGGTGATATTGAAAGGGCACTGGCCAAAATCTAAAGTTGCTGAAAAGGGGAGCGCTGAAGGCACGGTTACATAGATGGATGTGTCTAGAAGCTCTCTGGTGCTTTCCTTTCCTGAGAAAGTAGTTTTTTTTTATTTTGATGAAATGGAGGTATTTATATAATGTTTTGTTTTTCAAAGATTTTACACCTTATTATGGTTAACTTTAACACATACATGTATTTGATGAAAAAAAACTTGATAGAAAAGCCAATCGCCAAAGTGGCAGGTGCAAATTGAAGCTCACTCGCCAATTGGATTAAGCACTAGGTTTTTGGCTAGTGGCGAGTGTTAGAGATATTCACCTGACCACAGGGTATGTGACTCTGCTAGATTAGGACTCGCCAAGTGTGGCGAGTGACTTTCAATTTACACTCGCCATACTGAATTCACACTCACCAAAAATGTTGTCAAATTTAATGACTCTTATCATAAATGATGGTATGAATAAACACTTGTAGGCACGGTAATTTCACCAAACGTAACTTTCCTGGGCGTATTTGTCATTACATATGGTTTATTATGAAAGAAAGTTCAATCACGTGTATACTAGATCTAGATCTGCATCATCGCTAAGTCGTGCACGTGTTGCCATGATTCTCGGTGTCAAATCGATTGAACACCGTATTTGTTGATTGTCATTTTCAAATATAGCGATGTATGATCTATTAGTAATGTTATTCAATCAATCTATTACGAATGCTTGCCTTGTTAGTTGAGCACAGTAATATAATTTGAATTCAAAGTTCTCAGGTCCACCAAACGTCATTCATTTTAATGATTATTAACACATTCGTTTCCTTCATTTTAACAGAGCTTACATGCAGGTGGAATCACTAGTCAAGAAGATGAGCATGATAAGGAGCAGCCAAAAGTCCTTCACAGTCTGGTCAACAGTCTAATGACTGCCAAGCTCAGGGCATTTAAGGCCACGCTGACCACACCATTTAAAGTACTAAGTAGTTGTGTACTTATACTAACTGTCCAAACAGACAGCCCGAGTAGACTCCTAATCATTTTATACCCTTATCGATATAATCATCTAAATTATAGTTACTAGTCTATTTATAACCAAATTCCGCATTGCACCAAATTGACCAAACTATTCGGAACACATTTTAATCATACATTGCCATTATTCCTTCACATAAAATACATGTCTTGAGAATCCATATCACGTTGCAAATCGATTAATATGTAATTAGATATGAAAATCATTTAATACATTACCAAAATTTGTAAATATGCACGTTGGTTACAGACACTTGTGACTTTTTACCAGACGACACAAAAACGGAAACGAGGTTGGCACTTAACCAAATCGGCACCCATTTTATTGCTGTTTTGGGCGTCCAAATCGGCACGGAATGGAGGGTGAAAACGGCACGGGTTTTGCGCGGATATTCTCTCATATTTCATGTATCCTTCTTTTACGTAATTATAATTTCTGCATGTTTTATTTTGAGTTTGAATTCATTCAATTATTATTATGTTTACATTTCCTACTTTCCTAATTAATGATGTCTTATTCTAAATAATCAGTTTGATTTGCTGCTCTCAACCTTCGTTCTTAGCATTTGTTTGATAAACACATGAATGACAACATATGAAATGACAAATAAATCTATAATCCTGTTACTAGGTATCTTCTATACAGCATTCAATGTATTTAGTAAAAAAGTGAAAACTACTTTCTCTTTGTGGACTTTTTTCTCTCAGTCAAATCAATGGAGTCGTAGGTTAATATAAGGGACTGCCCATTATTTATTGCCGGGGGGAGTGTGAGGATTGGAAGCAAGAAGATTCGGCCGAATAGCAACTATGCAGTCGAATACGCCAAATTCACGTGCGGTCGAATACGCCCGCATTGATTTTTGGCTTTGGTCGACATCACCAATTTCTGGTCGAATCCACTTATCATATGTGTGCATGATCTAGTGCATTCGCCCACAACAGGGCCGTCACAGGGGAGAGAGGGGGGGGGTGTCATCAACAACAACTTCATCTATAAGTAAATTTAGATGTTTGTCGAGTTGAAAGGTACACAACATGCACCTGTAATACCCTTTAGTTCGCATTTGTATGTACATTTTTACACACTCTGCCAGCAACAGACACTTTGAGTATCAGGTGTCCTGAAAAGACTTTTGACGCATAACTATTCTCATTAAAAATTCTAACCAATCACAGGCTGTTAATCTGTCATCATCACAGGCCGGTGATGAAGATAAATGAGGTCAAGTGACCAATCCCAGCTAAGTATCAGATGGGTGTGGCGGGTTCAACCAATCAGGTTGCAGTATTTAAACAGGTCACATAAATTATGTAAATCCACTCTCAGGTGAAACATTTCAGAGGTCAATTTGCTTGACATCTGATACTCAGAGTGGCAACCGAGTAATGACTCTATAACTCGCACCACTTAATCTGATGCACGTCAAAAACCTAGTACATGTAACAAGCACCTATGTTGTGTAATTCACAAAAAGTAAAAGTCAATATAAGAGCCAAATCACCAGCAATAAACAATAGATGATTCGTAGAATTGGCGAACGTTATATCGAGTATGATTCTTGGCATTGTAAAGTGCTATTTTTATGGGGGTGCCCAGGTGTGATTTAAGTTTACTATTGAAAATGGTCACTGGTGCAGTCTTGCCTCACGCTCAATTCTCAATTCAAAAACGCCGTGTTGGCAGTGCCCACTTGTTACTAATAGAACCATGGGGACCAGCATCCTGGGAGTAGGGGGAAAGTGTATGTATGTCCCATGTACACGAGTTTTAAAAGGCTTATATACTACGCACATGACACCCTCCCCCTCTCATAATGCTGGGGCCCATGAAGAGAGCCACGATAGTGAGAGCTACATTTTAGAGAGAAATCCCAGTGTGACTTTACAGAGAACTAAATGACCGTATCATCACAATGATACAATATGATACAAATAATCATTCATGTGCACTATGGTGGGGCATCGGAAATGCAATCTGTCACAAAATTCAATGGGGGTAAGACTACTAATGTATACAGAACATGTGTATGTTGAACTGATCAGTTTTAGGGCCCTTTAGGTAAAACAAAGTCTGAACCAAGCATCTCTTTACATGAGCTTGGATTATATGCGTGCTTCTGTTGTACTGGAAAGCGCCTTTCAATAAGCATTGGACGGTGAAGGAAGTTGTACATGGCATTCACACAGTGGTTTCCCTCTAAAAGGGCTGTGGTGCTCGGTTTCAAGGGGGGGGGGGGCGGTCTTCAATAGTTATGGTGAGTACGGACGTGCTGCCAGACACGCACTTTTGCACCATCCATTGTAATGTCATAATTTCCCCATCCATTATGCATTTTGGGTCATTCTGTATATTTTGGGATCACATATTTGGCATATTTTGGGGTCATATATTTGATATTTTCAAATTATATTATTACGTAATAGAATTTCCTTTCCTTTAATAAGTGATTTCGTAAATTCCGCGTGACGTCACGAGGTCAGAGGTCAATGGGCATAAAGTGGTTTATTGGGCATGATTTCTCTATACAGTATATAGTAAAACTCGGCGACAAAAATGCGTAAATAACTTTGGTAATCATAATCTAGAATAAATTTAAGTCACCACTTGCAGGAAAGGTGTAAGAATGCACAGCTAAAAGAAGAGATTAATTTCGAATTAAAAAGCACCTGAGAAGCTTCTCTAAATCTCTTGTAAAAATTGTAAACAAAAGGTTTCGGCCATGACCAAGATTTTTCACCGGATTTAGAGTGGGTTTTAGAACAGCTATGCGTGTAGATTTAATCTTTTAACTTCAGATATGGACTCCTACACTTGTTTTACAATATTTGACTGAATATCATTCGATTCCCATGAGAATTAACTAAGTTATTAACAACTTATCGTTGGCATTTCCTTCAGAATTTCACGGTGAATGGAAATGAAACGCATCACACATTGACTTTCAACCAATATTAGACAAACTTATAATTGATGGATTTCTTATTTCTTGTGTCAAATCAATCGCATATTATTCTTTTATTATCTACAATTGGTTTGAAAGGGGATAAGTTTGATGCAGATGCACATTTGTTGATTTCCTGGGCTTACCTAATATTTTCATTCATTTTACTATATGAAAACACCCGTTCATAACGCAAACTTATCAACCTTTTTATCTGATCTGGTGACGTCACTTCTATTTACGAAATGGCTTATTCACATCGGCATTATCAAAATAATTGTATGTTGCTTATGACATCGTATTTTTGGGTACGAGAGCAGAGCTTCATAATATTTTGGGGGACTGACCATCCTATTTCGGGGTGGGCACTATATTTAAAAAGGTAAAAAAATTGTCTGATGTTCACCAAATTTGTCTCACCCCTGTGCCACACGTCCGTACCATTTTTTGGTTAAGACACCCCCCTCCCTCCACCCTGACCCACCCCCCACGAAGTCAGTTCATAGCAAAACAAAATCATGTACAGCATCATTCTCTCATACGACAGAAAGTGAATACACCATGATTGATGCAAAGTATTAGTTTCAAATGTATGGAACCAGTACAAATGTGGCACACACTTAGATAATTATGAATGAGGAGACTTCAATGCCCACGAATCAACATAATGCAAACGTCAGAATTAATTGGGTCACCGTAAGTAGGCCAGCCGTTGTGATAAGATTTTTTTAGGTTAGGATACAAAACATTCACTCTGCAAATACGAGTTGTGGCATGGTTATGTTAGTAATGGTACAAAATAATAATAGAAGCCCTAATTTGATGTTTTCATTTGTCAACTCAACTAAATATCATTGGAAACTTAGAAGCAAAGTATCGCATATCTAAATGAAAAATAGAATATCCGTGAGTAGTTTCCATGGGAATAATGATCACGAAATTTAGAACATTGCATGGACATGATATCATACTCGTGTCCCATGAGTTGACTGGGAACAATTGTGAAATTGAGGATAATAAAATGAAAAATAATGAGTTTTAGTAAATATTTTATAGACACACTGTATAAGTGTCAGCTTTTATGATCCTGTATGTGGACGTATTGTTGATGACAGAGTCCTGTGGAATTTCATTGTATTCCGATATACATTATAACACCAATACAGCATGGGAAATGCAAATATAAAGCCAGAATACACTACCTACATAGGGCGAGGAAGTTTTGGGTTTGTCTATAAAGGCACATATGCTGGCCAAGCTGTGGCTGTGAAAACTATAAATCGACACATGCTTAGAGAAAGATATCAAAACGTAGACAGCAATGAAATAGTGCCCTTTATAAAAGGATTGAACCATCCTAACGTCATCCAAATTCTAGCATGGGAGGACAAGGGCCATGAGGTCTGGCTGGCACTTGAGTTGTGTACTTGCAGTCTCGACGGTTATGTAAAAGATCACGACCTCTGTGATACTGATACCTCAGACATTTTGTGGCAGGCAAGCTATGGAATAGCCTACCTCCACGAGAACAATGTGGTACATAGGGACGTAAAACCAGATAATTTTCTGATTCTCGTGCAAAATTCAAGGTGCACGGTAAAAGTAACAGATTTCAGCCTGTGCAAATCTCTAGACGGTTCTGAAAGCAGTACCATGACAACAGTGCGAGGTAACAGAAACTGGCTTGCCCCAGAACTGTTGACAGAAGAGGGTGAAGGGGCAACCAATGCTAGGTACAAGCGCTCAATTGATGTGTTTAGCTTTGGACTTGTAATTTTATTTGTCTGCCTTACCGACAGAGGTCGACAAAAGCTCTCAGGGGCATGCTGTGGTTCGTTGGTGAAGAGTGGACAAGATGTGTTTTGCATGTTTGAGGATGACTGGAGAAGCTCTAGACTGAAGGATGCATTCCTGCCCATACTACAAAACATGTTACTGTTTGATCCTGAGGCCAGACTCTATATACATGATATTGCACGTTCTCTTGGTCCACTGATAACAGCAAATGTTCCCTCTTTACAGCCTCTAGGTTTGTGTAATCTGAGTTATATGGCTGACTCGTTTGTGGGAATAGGGGGCAATAACCGCATCTTCACTGGAGAATTTCTTTGTCAAAATCTTCATCTGATAGAGATGAGAGCTGGTCAATATAGTCAGATATGGACAAAGAAATGTCCCACTGGTGTTCGAAATAGTGACAGAAAATTTGTATTAGGTGATTCATTAGTCACACGTGATAGTCTTTTAAACTTCGATAACACAAGGTGCTTTGATCTGGACCTTCGTAAGATCCACAGACATAGATTTGGTGACGGACGATTAGTTGGCGTTCTACCTCCACACACCATGGTGTGCCTGAAGATGAGTCCAAATCAGGAATACCAGCTGTCTATTTTTGAAGAAGACACTCAAGTGATGAGTCTTCACCCACCCACTGATGCACACTGGAGTGTGTGGCCATCCATCTGTCAGCATGCTACCTCCAAATGGCTTGCAGTGTGTGATGCATGTGAACGCTTGCTGTGTATTTATGATTCTGCAGGTGAACTGCGATACCGGTCCACACTGGACTATTCACCTGGTATGAGTGGTGCTATTGTCTGTACGGACAGCCATGTAATAATCAGGCAAGATTCTTCTACCTTCCTCCATGTGCACACTTGGTCAGGTGTTGTAGTAGATAAGATTGATCTGATGCCGATAATAAACGATGACTGGAGAGTATACATAGAAAATATGATATTCGGCCCTAACTCACTCGGAAGAGTAAAGGCTATAAATAACATAGGCATCTGCGACGGTAATATTCTGCATGTGGCTATGGGCAGTTATTATCGAAATATTGTAGGCTATATGTTGGGTCAGCGTACGTCTCTACGTGCATTCAAATTAATTACCGGTCAGGACAGTCCAGCATCAACAACAGCGACAACCTAAAATCAGGAATCGATACTGTTTTAGAGTACTTTTATACAAAATTGAAAACATGAAATGTTAGTAGAAAGATGTCTAGATGCTCAAAATAGTGTTACGTTTAAAACCTGAACCTGAAACAAAAGGTTATGGATGGACATTTGCGTCTCACAACCTCATTATGATGTCAATTAGGACTGCGACTATCACATGGAAAAAAATTATATATTTTTATTATTAGTTTTAATTTATCTGTTATAT
>JAGTTF010001286.1:0-10087 GCA_019095985.1 Streblospio benedicti | reverse complement strand
GGGGGCGGAGGGGGTTAGTCTAACCTGTTGCAAAAACTTTAGATGTAGAATATTTAGTTGTGACAATTTTATTACGCGTGATATAGTTCAAAGTGTATTTTTTAAGTTTTAATCTAGTCATTTTGTAAATTGTCGAAAACATCTATTTTAAAATATGCTTTACAACTAATTTTTAACTAATCTTTGATATGGACTGTGATATTTACCATGCATTTTATGCGAAATAAACTGATACAATACAATACAAATTACTTCTCTATAAGCACACATGGTCGGCCACTGAGCATAACCTTTAATTGACCGCCTGGTGGAGCATGCACAAATCTTGCTCCAAAATGCATGTAGTCATCGGAACAAACGCGAATGGATATGCTAACCAAAGGCTGCGGTTTTGATCGTCGCCGTTGCCACCCACATGTATCATTAAATATATGATGTTGAATTTTGATGGGCTTGCAAACGATCTCGGCGGCACAGATGAAGTCCGCATCTTCGACACGTCGTGTGTTTTTTTCTTCTTCATTTGTGATACCACTGCTGGTATTCTCTCTTTTAGTTGCCTTAGTTGCACCAAAACATGTTTTGCATAATTTAAACTGACGGACTTTACCATTGCGACCAAGCGGCCTTATACCAGGCCTCTGGCACTTCTCGCACTTGTATTTACGTTCCACATCATCCTTGGATTTGTTCAACTTGCGGTATGTGCTTACAGCATGGGCTGTGTCAGTTGTGATCGATGCCTAGGATCTACGTCCAGCTTCCTTAGCTTCGATTAGACCGACTATTGACGCTAAACTCATATCTTGATTTTCGTGATCCAGGATGTCAGTTTGAATCTCGTGATCATATAAGCCCCTCACAAGAACATCTTTGATCACCTGGTCGGTATAATTCACATCAGAGTTACACGCGCACTTTATCATGAATTGACATACGTTTGCCTGTCCTCGAAGCCTTGCCTCGTAATTTCTGACACCCTCTCCCCGATCTTGCGTCATGTTATGCAGGGCCAGCCTTGAGACCATTACATTCTCCTGCGTTACCGACAATTGCTTCATTGCTAGTAGGATATCTTTTTCCGGTTTGGATTCTAGACTTTGCCCAGTCCTATATAGGTCTCTACGCAGATCAGCGTCACAGCAAGCTAATAATTGGATATTTACATCACTTCCATCAAGCTTTGTTGCAGTCTTGTAGCTTGCCCACAATGACAGAAAATATCCCCAATCTTCACTTGTACAGCCCTTGCTAATCGTTGGGCCGTCGAGTTTCTCTGCTTTGGCTGCCAGACTAGGTGCTGGGTGAACAGACGACAAATGTGCTTTTAATGCTGCAGAAAGGGCATCCGCAAATTCTTTTTCAAGATCTTGCGATTTCCACCCACAATCGGCTATTGGACACTGTAGCTGAGGCATGATGACTCCACAGTTTTGCACACGAAATTTGAAATTCCCGCTTTCACTGATTATCGCCAATCCTGCTGTATACTACCATCCAAAAATCCCGTGAATGAGCTGTTAATGCACACTGTCAAATTCACTTTTTATTCCAGACACTATGCAGGGCCGGATCAAGGGGGGGGGGCTCGGGGGGCTCTAGCCCCCCCCCTGCCATATTAGCCTTAAAGCCCCCCCCCCGCCCCTACAATTTAGCCCCCCCCCGCCCCCCCCTTTTCCCACCAAAATACTTCATTTTCATAGGGTTTTTCATGGAATCCCGTTAGTGAGCCCCCCACCTTTTCCTTATGTTTTCCTTACGTCCCTTTTCCAAAAACCTGGATCTGCCCCCACGCACGGACATCCCCCCCGCTCTCAAAATTTGAAAATTAGCGCCCCCCCCCCCCCCGTCTCAAATTTCTGAATCCGGCCCTGCTATGCTGATTGATTTTAGTTTGTACATAGACGAAAGTCATTCTATTGCAAACGCTTTATTGTGCTAAGAATGTACAAACTAAAATGACATGCAGTATTGTTTTATACAACGAGCCGCCTTGCGCATGCGCGGCAGTACCAATCTAATGTACGATGTACTATAACCATCTACTTAGGTATTTGAGTGTAGAGCAGTTCATAGCATCTTCTTTAATTTTATCAGTCAGGATTGCTGTCTTTACCATTTCTTTCCATTTAGATTTTGGTATCTTCATATCTATTAAGTCTATAACTATTACTCTGACTGATTAACACCACAGTGCACGTCGAACGTAAGCATTAAGCGTATGACGTTAGAAAATATGAAGTACTAGACTATATGGTTTACTGCATTTTTGTGAAAGGGAATAAAGTACTTATGTACATCAAACTTCTTACTCTGGAGTGGTGCGACGCTGTTTTCTTTTCTACGGATGTAATCTAAATATGTTGCTACAAACCTTAGATCTACTGCATCACTACAAAAAAAAACTCGCTGGGCTAATTCTTCAATCTGCCTTGATCATGTCAATGATTCAGAGTTCGTGGTCCAAAGTTGATCCAAGTTTTTCATCCTTGGTCGATCCTGCCAACCGTTGCGGGCCATTGGTATGGAGCGAATTTAAGTCAACAAACTCCGAGGGTGATAAATTGTATCTAGATCTACCCACACATACTGACGAGAACAAGACGAGAGGAAACTGTAAACTATTTGTAACGACCAAAGCTACTTTAAATGAGTGTCCACTGGAGACGTGTTCGGCAGCTATGTCATTTTCAAAAGATCGCTCTCAATATAATATTCTTGCGGCGGAACATAGAGTCATACAATCTAAATCTGAGTGTAAGAAAATCAGGTGCAAAGGAAAAATTTCTCTGACAACGGAACCCCGAGACTATAAACAATATGTAAGTTTCCTATGTCCTGAAGTTCTCGAGGACAAGTGGAATGCGGAATGTACTAGTAGCAAGAGTCCATACGAAGGACGTGCAGCTCAATGTAGATTTTCATGTAGAGGAGGCTTTGGGCAGGAGTATGGCGGATCACACATAGATGCCAAATGCACTCACAGAATCAGTGGGACAGAAGTTGAACCGTACTGGGACCGTTTTCCTACATGTATCAATTGCACGGCGGACCCGGAGCGCTGTAAAAGCACAACCCCAAAACCAAACCCAACCACAACACCTTTTCCAACAACCACTAATTCCGTAGGAGATGATGATGATGGAGACGGCGTGGATCGCTTTAATCTAGCGATTATACTATCAGTTGTTTTAGGATTATTAATTCTGTTTGGCATTGTCGGAATTGTTGCATATAAGAAGAAGGACGAAATCAAGCAAAAATGGCTTGGTAAACATAAAGAAGAATTTACTGGTATTTTAGATGACATTGAATCAGACGCTGCTCCCAACACACCTACTTCAATCAAGCAAAAATGGCTTGGTAAACATAAAGAAGAATTTACTGGTATTTTAGATGACATTGAATCAGACGCTGCTCCCAACACACCTACTTCAATCAAGCAAAAATGGTTTGGTAAACATAAAGAAGAATTTACTGGTATTTTAGATGACATTGAATCAGACGCTGCTCCCAACACACCTACTTCAATCAAGCAAAAATGGTTTGGTAAACATAAAGAAGAATTTACTGGTATTTTAGATGACATTGAATCAGACGCTGCTCCCAACACACCTACTTCCGAATCAGAGCCAGCGAAACAAGCCATTGAAAGCCAAAAGAATGCTGCTGCTGCTGCTGCTGCTGCTGCTGCTGCTGCTGCTGCTGCTGCTGCTGCTGCTGCTGCTGCTGCTGCTGCTGCTGCTGCAAAACCTGCCCCAATTACTTCAAAAACGCCTGGAAATACTGCTAAAAAATCAGAGCCAGTGAAAGAAGCCATTGGAAGCCAAAAGATTACTTCCAATGCTGCAGCAAAACCACATGCTGCTCCAACTACTTCTGCAAAAACCCCTGCAAATACTGATAAAAAATCAGAGCCAGTGAAAGAAGCCATTGGAAGCCAAAAGATTACTTCCACTGCTGCTGCAAAACCACATGCTGCTCCAACTACTTCTGCAAAAACAACTGCAAAAACTGCTAAAAAATCACCTGTTGCTGCAAAAACATTAACAGCTGCTGAAACAGCCGATGAAGAATCCCCGGTAACATTACCTGCAACAAGGGCGTTTTTAGAATTTTTGAAAAGGAAGGGGCACACATGATGACATCCGCTAGGGGGGTTCGGGGGCATGCTCCCCCAGAATGTTTTTTGGCAAGGATGCCATTTGGTGCAATCTGAAGCATGTTTTAAGGCAACAGAAGAATATTTTTGCTGGTATAGATAATTCAATTTTATACTGATTCCCCCCCCGCCCCATTTTGTTAAGGTCATCACATACCGAACAGCCGATGGAATATCGTATGTTGGTTTTGTAAATTAAAGAAACTTATAAGAAGCTCAACGGGGGGTTCACATATTTGTGAGCAAGCATATAGCGGGGGAGGTTATCGGAGGGTAGTAAGGCTTCCTATACAGTTTTTTCTCTTTTTATAAATGAAGGGCAAAATGGTTGGATTTCCAGATGCTTAACATGTTGAGGTCTTCATAATCTCATCAATCATACTACATTCCATATAACACATTCAGCCCATACAAAGAACAGAGAACTGGAACGTTATTCAATATATTCTCAGTATAATCATATGGTTTGTATGTGTGCATGAATAATGCATGCTTACAAACATGGAGTCTGCTTCATTTGAGGTGGCACTATAATTCTTTGTAAATCGCAGTCTCCAGTTCCATATTATGAGGATGTAGACTATGACATCTGGCAACAATTTTGCCAAAGTCCATCTATGGGGCCGATCCAGCTTGCTGGAAAGGGTAAGAAGCGCAAATGATTGTGATACATATTGTGCTATGCTAGGGGTGTTCGGGGGCATCCTCCCCAAAGAAAATTTCAAAATGTGTGCTCACATGTGTAATCAGAGCCATTTTCTGCACCAATTTTTATTACATAAAACTGTCGGGAATTTGAAGCATGTAAGTTTTTCCTGTTTAAATCAAATTGAGGGCAGGTCTGACCCTTCAGAGCCCCATCCAGCCACCCACGCTAGATCCGTTGTTGAAAGCCATAATAAATATGGATAAACTCGCAAATACTCTGATATTGGCTGTTTGAAGCTCTAGGGATGCAACTGTCTAAGAGCACTTACTTACTATTCATACTCAGAGGAGATGTGTATGATGCCAGCTTGAGCATTGTAAAAATGTTGAGAAAAGCTAAATGTTGCAAACTTCAGGTCTGTAGCAATGGTTAGAAAAGTGAGGGGGCCCAGAAATGTATTGATGCGAGCTGAAACGGGGTGAACCCAAACCTAATGGGCATGTTCTCTCGGAAATTTTTTATTTGTGCAGTAAACGTGCCGCCTGTGCCCCCTCTAGATACCCTCTTGATGACAGAAATGTAAAATTGTCGTTGTGTAATCCGACCGTTTTTGATACCCAATTTGGTGTTATATGTAATTGTATTATATTACAAACTACATTTAGTTTCACTGTGGCCTTTCTAAGAATAATATTGCTCTTTCAATGTAAATATTATTCACCAATCAACGTCCGTTGTTTTTTTCTACCAGATGTGTAGAACCACAAACTTGAAACTTACATCAAGTGTAAAGTCTACATTTCCTGTTGATGTATGCTAACATCTTCAGCTGCCAACTGTATAAGTTTGGAAATAAGGTGTAATCACATGATGGGAAAAAACAGAAACAAATCTTGTAAACAGTGTACCCTCAGAAGATATATCCAGCTACACACGCCCAAATTTTGAACTGTTTAAGAGCTCATCTAACCCGGCAAAACTGCGGTCTTGGAGCAACTGCTGATGAGTTTTTTTTTTATCCTGTCCACCCCAACACCCGTGGCAAGACTATTTTTTTCTCTTTTTTTACGTTCATAGTGCCCCAGGTGGAACAATACCATTAAATTAACATATTACATATACTTGTATTGAATATATTGTGATAAACAAATTGTGGTAATGAAACCTTACCATTATAAATTTAAAATACATTTGCATACATTTTCCTTTTTACATTATAGCTTATACATAATTACATAAATACATGTTTGGGTGATCAAATGCAGCTTTTTTTCGTTAAATACCAAAGATTAATTATATAAAATTATAAATTAGTTTCATATATAATTTATTTTGGAAAATATGCTTTTGAGAAATCAAAGTCGAATATCAATCATGTGTGTTTGAATTACAATATTATAACATATATGAGAAACTTAATTTGCAACAGAGTAGAATATTACAGGTCTAAATTACCAATAGAAATCTCTGAAGTAGTAATGAAAATTTAGAGAATTGTTTACACTTATTGATATACCATAATACATGGATTAATTTCAGATTTTATTAAAGAAATAATACAGTGGTATGTGTTCAAAGTCTGGTCAATAAATAAGCTATGTATGCAATAGCATAGAAATGTTATGATCTGGTTAATTTCCATTGCATCATGCAATGCTATGATATGTAGTCATGGTACAAAATATAAGGTGTGTAGATAGAAGTTGAAATTAACATCTTAACATTTTGCATTAGTCTTTACTTGAATTTTGCTTAACTATTGACGCATCATGTAAATAATTTACAATTCATGTTTGCCTAGAATGCAAGATCTTTTCAACAAACAGTAAAGACTTCACATTTTTACGTCGCATTATGTGTTGCGTGTCTAAAGAAGTTTGCTATTCATATTGTGGTAGAAAAAGTCATGAAAATTGACATTGGTGGAGTACATAATTATAAATTCAAAGAGTATTTTACACTCCAATTGCAAACAACGCAATCAATAGAGTTTTCTTCCACATTGAAATTATATAACATAGCAGTGGGTGACAAATCTATCCACTTTATTGATTAGCATCGATTAAAAATGTAGTTCGCTGCCAAGATCCTAGATCCTTGCTGGGGTGTCGTGTTTTGTAATATGCGCATTAATCAAAGTTGTCTAAACTTTTTGCACTTATGAGAAATTACTCAAAACGCAGACGGCAAATGATCTGTAATTGTATGATCACGGGTGTTAATTTCACCTCTCCCCTGTATTCATTGTGTTCACCTGTGATCATTTGCTAATTGAATCTACGCCTCAGTAGATACATGAATTGATAGCTGCGTCACTGACATATGCTGGTTTTCAAAAGAGGGTGGGGTGGGTGGGAGACGCGTAGCCATACCATGCAATTCTCACGCCTATTCGCAAGTGAAAATGTCCCAAAGTCGGGTGCCATTTGGAGGAAAGGGGCACTTTGGGATTTCATGAAAGAAAATATAAAAATGAAGTATTTTGGTGGGGAAAGGGGGCGTGCCCCCCCCCCCTGGATCTGAATATGAAGACCCATTATTATATCCGGGGATAAATGTCTATTGAATTAAAGCTATGTCAGTCACGTGACGTGTCTTCCATCGCTCAGCATGATAATGTCTACTCATATGCATTGCGTACATGGAGATATTCTCTATATATACCCATCAGCTGATACCCATATAATTTTACCATTACAAACTTTATCCTACTCTTTGTTTCTAACTCTGTTCATAGCGCAATAGTCTGCATGGTTCTACCAGTTCGGAAAGCGTGTGCATCGTGAGAAATCTGCTTTCCCTAGTTCAAAACACCTAGTAGTATCTGCACTGTGCGTGTGTTGTACATAAAAAGTACATTAAAATCACACTATCTTCAAACTTGACTGCCATTTATTTGTTTGACAACTCGTATAACTCCAACGGTATCTACTATAAGACAATTAAGATCCATTCAGTGTGTAAGAGGTCCACATAAATCAAACGAACGTTAAAAAACGCGTTGAGAACATGTTGACCCAGAAAAAGAGCATAAAATGTCGTTTGCTTCAGCAATCTCCAAGTCACGTGACAAACTGAGGGAGACAGGATCCATAGCGGACCCTGCATGGGTTAAACTGACAGCCAGTCTGTCTGTACGGACACCTTTGAAAATGCCTGATATAGGTCGTCAGCTGACCATAGGCAGATCCAGGATTTTGGATAGGGAGGGGGGGGCGCACTCAAGGAAAAGGGCGGGGGGGGGGCGCACTTCAGGATTTCATCAAAAACCCTACGAAAATGAAGTATTTTGGTTGGAAAAGGGGGGGGGGGCGCCCCCTGGATCTTCCCATGAGGCTGATCCCACAAAATGGGCAAATCATTACGTGCAAGACAGCATCCGACAGGCGTTTTGTCGGGGGCGAATGCTGAATCCGTCGATCTTGGGGAGGGGGGTCTTGGTCAGAAAATGGGTACGGACGTGCCACAGTCAGGTTAAAACCGGCACCCACCAATATACCTATTTTTGAGAAAAAGTGAACCACAATACACCAATATCCGAGCAAAAGGTGACACACCATGCAATATATCAAACTCAGATTCTAGTACATGTAGATATCAAGAATGAATATAATTAATATCAATATTTAAATTATTCTGATAAAGGTACTAAAATGTGGAAAAGACACACAAAAATATACCAAAAATGCGAAAAAAAAAGACACCCAGCAATATACCAAAAATGTGAAAAAAGACACCCAGTTTCGAGGCACGTCCGTACTAATACCGGAGGAACATCGCCCACCCCCGTTTCATTGGCTTCAGTTAGGAAAAGAATGCTGCCAGCAATGCATTTTAGACGTCCCAAGGCAGGATTGGATCCACTGGGACTTTTTCACGTAGACATGGTAGCGGACACGCCAGGAGAGAAGTCCGACATGGAACAATAACTGATCAATAATCCAGCTTCCTCTTGAAACTTGCAGAACACTTCTTATGTGAGGTTCTCAGAATTTCTGCGTGACAGCACTAAAAATTTGATGGGAACCACAGCAACCGTGCATCAAGAAATTTAATCCATCAAAAAAATTTCTGGAATGTGCTGCATTCTTTTCTTGTAAGGAACGCAATGAAATTAGGGATTGAAGGGGGGTGGGTGGGTAATGGACTTCATACTAAGAAGCAACACGAGTACATTGGACTTTAAAATGTCTTGCACGCATTGGGCATGGCGGTTATTCTCAGATCCCGTGTAGGGACTTTTTTGCGCTATTTTATGTGAGTCAACATCTCTTGTATGCACGACATCGAATATGGAACTTCAAATCCGGGAAAACGAAACCAGACGAGATCCGTTTCGGCAGACACTTTGGTGCTGGGAAGTGGACAGGTGAGTTGTAGCTTAATCTTTTTTCTAATTAGAAATAATATAGATCTTCACTGGCATTATGTCAACCAAGGGATAGTTTAACTGTAACCTCTGATCATGGCTGGTACGTTAGCAGCGTTTAGTTGTAGCTTAATCTTTTTTCTAATTAAAATAAAATAGATATTTACCATTATGTTATCTAAGGGATTATGTCAACTAAGGGATAGTTTAACTGTAACCTCCTAGCCTGGTTGGTACGTTAGCAGCGTTTAGATTTTTTAAGGTTTGATAAGGATCAAGAGGTCGAAACAATGTCAATAAAACTTATCTTTAAAATCTTTTGAACACTTTTTGGATAAACGCAGTTGCAAGAAGAAAAAAGTAGAGAATTTAAACAAAAGTTATCAGGAAATAGTTGCGCATTCTACTCGATTTTGGAAATCACTTATAAAAAATTAAAGAGTTCCGAAATTATACGATGATGTATCATTTAAAACATAGCGTAAAATTGTCGTTTAGAAACACGTATGTGAGAATAGAGAATGAAGATTGAGGGATAATTGTCTGATATCCGCAAAAGTTATATTAACCGAGCATCGTTGATTAGTTTATAAACATTTTAAACGTAAAGTTATAAAAGATGCAAACTTGTCTGAACACACATTTCGTTATTACGCAGTCGTTTGAGACTAGCTATAAAAAGTGCGCAAACAGCATTCATGCACGTTTTGCTATTGACGGCCAATTGCGTGCATAAAATGCGTGGCTATGTGAGGTTACTTTCATTATGTACATAGATTATAGTCTTCTCATTGTAGATTCAGATTAAGATTATTATGTTTCATCTATAATAACATCGTACATGAACACAATAGCGATGAAATGAATAAACGAATAAAGATATAGTGCCATGAGATTATAAACATGA
>JAGTTF010001282.1:0-10185 GCA_019095985.1 Streblospio benedicti | reverse complement strand
CTCAGCTGGTTAATACATCCCTGAAAAGGGATGGGGTCGGTTTCGAGTCCCCCCAAACCCCCCAAAAAATTTTAACGATAAAAGGGTTTTCAGCATTTTTGGGGGATTAGTATTTGGTAGAGCGCCGCCTTGCAAGCGGGAGGGGGGTTTCACCCCGCATCCTCCCCAAGTTTGGGTTTATGGGGGATTTGCACAAAAAAAAGAGTGACTTAATCATTGTTTTTTATGACAAAAGTAGCACTAATTTTTTTCAATTTTTTTAAGACTTTTTTAAAGACTTTTTTAAAAATTTACCAATATTTGTTTGAAAAAAGTAGTAGCCATGCCAGCAGGACTGGCAGTTTTTTTTTGTGAGTGTTTGTGTTTGAACGTTATCTTTTTTGGCTCAGTATCATTTGAAAATATTTTTTCAGGCGCGTAGCTCAGCTGGGAGAGCGCTACCTCGACAAAGGTGTGGTCGGCGGTTCGATCCCGTCCGCGCCTATGCCCAAATGTTTGATTGGAGGTTCCGATAGCAAAGAACAACGCTTGTTAAAGCATAGAGTAAACGAAAATATTAAGTCACCAACAGTAAAGTTAATTGACGATGAGGGCAAGGCGCTTGGTGATCTTCCTTTACAAGAAGCACTTGCCTTAGCAGCATCTAAAGGATTAGATTTGGTGGAAATAGGCAAAAATCAAAACCGCCTGTTTTGCAAGCTAATGAATTATGGTAAGTTTTGCTACCAAGAGAGCAAAAAAAAAAGCCAAAATTTCAAAAAGCAGCGTGTAGTTCAAGTGAAAGAACTGAAGATACGTCCGAAAATTGAATCCACGACTTGGAGGTGAAAGTTAACCGTGCAAAAAGCTTTTTAGCTGATGGACATAAAGTAAATTTACTTTGCAATTTCGGGGACGTGAAGTTTAACGCATAAAGAAATTGGGACAGCGCTGTTAGACAAAGTTCACGAGTCGTTGTCTCCTTTTGCTGATGTTGAATCTCATGTAAAATCGGATTTTCGTAATCAGATCGTGGTCTATGTGCCTATAACGAAAAATCAACGGATAAGTTGATGACAAAAATAAATTAAAGACAAATAAATCAGCGGCTAAAGAGGTTTCGGATTTAACGGACAAGGGTTAGTGAAGTTTAAACGTGCTAAAATGCGCCATCGAATGCGCCGCAAGGAAAAAGACCCAAAAAGAGTGTTGAGAAAACCAGGTTATCTCACTGGTGCGAACGCCGAAATGGCGAAAAATTAATGCCTTACGCTTGACGGTTTCATTTTTAAAAAAGGAATATGACTAGAATTAAGCGAGCGGTTCATGCTCGAAAAGAAAAAAACAAAATCATGCAGATGGCTAAGGATACTATGGTTCCCGCAGCTCGTTGTGGCGCATTGCCAAGGGGAGTGTTGAAAAAGCTTTAAGTTTACGCTACCGTGATCGCAGAACAAAAAAGCGTGATTTTAGATCGCTGTTGGATCGTTCGCATTAATGCTGCGGCAAGAATGAACGGTATTACTTACAGTGAAATGACCAACGGACTAAAGAAAAGTAATATCCATATTGATCGCAAAGAATTAGCTAACTAGCGATGCATGAACCTGATGCCTTTAGCTAGGCGCATTGGCAAGCCAAGCAAAACAGGCTTTGTCGTAAAATTTTTTTGCTTAGTTGAAGAAACTCCAGGTCGCTGCTTGTTTTTGCTCATTTTTTTTAATGTATTTGCTTTGCTGCTGCTGTTTCTTCAGCTGTTTTTTTGGTTGATGTGGCTTGTGCGTGGTTTTTTCTTTAGAACCTTGCGTTATTGGTTTGCCCCTCTTTGTAGCTTCTTTTATACACGTTCATTTTTCTCCTGTTTTTTGATCCCGAACACTCACTGATTTTCCTGATTTTTAACAGGTTTTACCTTTTTTAAATCAAACAGGTTTTACTTTTTTTTAAATCAGCTGATTTTTTTGCATTGACATTCGCCAACAATGTTGTTGTGTATTTTTGCTAATTTTGTAAAAAAACAAAATGAGAGAATTTGACAAAAAAAATAAGTTCTGTAGCTTAATGCCTCGTTAACCCAAAATTTTTGACAGATTTTTGCCAATGGCAAGGCAGGTTTTCTTTGTAATTTTAGCGCATACGCATTTCTTGATCATATTCTTGAATATTCTTTGATATTCTTGCCTTTTAACAATTTTTTTTCAATCTGTTCATTATGTTCAACTCTTTGATGCTTAAGTTTAATGCAGCCCTTTTTTGCTGTGTTTCTGGTTCCAGTTTCTTTTGGTGAGTATATTATTTGGTTTTTCGGAAGATAACTATGCCAATCGCTATATTGTAGACAGAGTGAGAGAAAAAACACCAAGGTCATGGTACTGTGATACCCTTTTTTGTTCAAGGAAGCCCTGAAAAACAAATAAAAGTTTTAGAGCAAATTCAAGACAAAGTTGATTTGTTGTTCATAGAAGTGCTGTCTGGAGCCGATGTAGAACCCTTCTTGATTTCTATGGCGTTAAATGGGAAAAGGGTTCTTGTATGTTTGCTTGTGTGTTATGAAAATGTTCGCAAAGAGTTTGGTGTGCCTTTTGCTCAAATTGATTACGACGTTATTGGTCAATATAGTGCGAGCGCTATTCGCCGCTTCCAGCGTGAAAACAACCTACCTAAAGTGCGTATAGGATGACTGAATCTTTGTTGAGTTGCCGAGAAGTACAGAGCTATTTTTTGAACATCTGAAACACTTTGAAGTTGATTATGAGGTGGCTAATGAAGTCTCCTTGTCCATTGATCCCGACAATGCCTAAAAAGACAAGCCACAAATGCGATCAAAGAAACTGGTTGATGTGTGGTGGGCAGCGGATATTCCGCTGACAAAAAGCAGCGTTAGTGAGCAAAAGCACAATCAATAACAAGTTGGCTAAACTATTTGGGGTTGGTATAGATGAAGAGTTGTGAGCTTTTACAACCTGATACACCCTTGAAAATTTGTCTGGAACTTTTGCTGATGCTGTATTTTTTGGATAGAAGGTGAAATTTCTAATAATGAGAAGGGTATTAAAGCTTCTGGTAATGTATACAAACTTGTGCCTTCCAGCTTTGGTGCATACAATTTAGGACAATTCAAAAACTTTATAGAGTCCGAATAGTCCTGCTGTTTACTAATTTTTTTAGATAACTTTTTAGATAAGACTGCAGTTTTCTAAAAGGGCTTGTTTGTTCAAGTTGCCAGAAAAAGTTCTCCATTAATTTCAGTGCTTTGTTCATCATAAGTGCCGATAAAAAGCTTGGTGTTCCCTTGACCCCATAGAAAAACCTAGTTGCATGTCAGCATTGATCTTGCCAATATATTTTTGCTGCTCAACACAATTTTGAATGTGTCAAAGGATTCGCCTGTTAAAACAGGGTTTAAAAAAGTGAGTAACGCTTGCTGGGAAAGTTGCTGTTGGTTCTTAAAAGCCAATCGTGTGTTTGTGCAAAAACCCAACATCGTTGGCGCATTCAGCGGCGTTCCTGCCCAAAATGCTTCTGGATGAATAGAAACTAATGGGAAAAATGACGATAGAAAAACGCAACCTGTGGAAATTCTTTTTACTGCTTCTTTGACAGTATTTTGGAATGCCTGGCAGTAAGGGCACTGGTAGTCTGAAAATTCGATCAAAGCAACCTTGCCGGTTTGAGCCATACGAGCAATCGCAGTTTCGTTGGTAAAAGCGGTATAAATAACCGGGTTCATCAATAATTTTTATTTTTCCACTGGACAACGCTTTTTCAAAACAACTTCTTGGTTTTGATCGGCGTTATATTGCCTTAAATACTGCGCAATTTGCCCACGCAACCTTCTAAGCTTCCTGGTTGCTTAGCTTGTTGTCCTGATAAAACTCTTCAATTTCTGCATCGACTTCCCGCTTTTTGTGCTTGCCTGCTATTTCTGGGTTTTGTTTTAAATATTCTTGCAGCAAAGCTTTTTTGAGCGCTTCATAAATAGATTTTCTTGTTGAGACAATGACCCATTCAAAAATCACCGATAGTGTATTCTTGGTTGTTAACTGTTCAAAGGGTTGATTTTTTGTCAACGATTGCTCCCTGTTTGTTCCGTTGTGACTTGTTGGGTTTGCCTTGATTGTTTTAAGGGCTGAGCATCAGAAAAGCGTTGCGCAAACCAGAGGACTGATACAAAAAAATATAAGCTTGATCCGTAGAAAAAGATAAATTTTAGTGGTGCTTTTTTTTGGTAGTTAGGGTAAACAACAAAAAATAAAATACTTGTTTTAATGTACTATGTTGTTGTCGGAATGAATTGTGATTTTCCACCTGTCTAAAGGATCACTGGTTGGTGGTTGAACTGTTGGTAACTCTATGGTTGGTAATGCATATTCTTCGTCGTTCCAGGCTTAAGTCATTTAAAGAGCAATTTTTCGAGCAAAAGGCCGATATTTGCTATCGTAATAACTAATTTTTTTTGCAGCTAGGGCAATGTACAAAAAGGTGTCGTTTTTTTGTGTCATGGTTTGTCACTGTGCAAATTATTGACCGATGTATTGGGGATGTTGATGAACACATTAGAAAAATAAGCCGTTGCCACGCTCAGTGGCTCATGGATAAAGCAGTACCAAAGTTACAATAATGGCAATAATTTTAGAATAATGGTTAAAGGTGATTTCTTGAATTTGTGTTACTGCTTAAAAATGGAAATAACTAAACCTACCACCAGTCCAACAGCAAGTGCAGGGCCAGCAAGCAAAATTGCCGTATAAAAAGCCTGGCGCCCAAAACTAATCACAAATTCTGCACCCATAATTGTTTTAACGGAAAAACTGGCGGTTAAAGATCCCACAATTAAATTCCACCCATCCACTAACACAAAAGAATAATTTTAAAAGGCAAAGAGACTAAAGACGGTGGCAGCATCATCATTCCCATAGCTAACAAAACCGCAGCGATCACCATGTCGATGACTAAAAAGGAATGTAAATCACAAAACCTATTTGAAAAGCAGTTTTCAATTCACTAATCATAAAGGCGGGAATGATTACCCACAAAGGAACATCGTCAATGTTTCGTGGTTGGTCGATTTGTGCCAAGCGGATAAACAGCCCTAAATCTTTTTCTTGTGTATATTTTGCCATAAAGCTTTTTAAAGGCACAGCAGAATTTTGCAAGGCTTCTTGTTGGGTGATTTGCTGGTCTAAATAAGGAGTGAGAGCGTTTTCATTAATGTCTTGCCAAACTGGCGCCATAACAAAAAAGTCAGAAAATGCCAGCCCAATGAGCACTTGGTTAGGTGGTGCTTGTGTGCCCAAGGCCATTCTGAGCAAAGAAAACGATCACAAAGCGGGCAAACGAGGTCATCATTAACAAAATCGCCGGAGCTAAGCTGAGGATGGTTAGCAAGGCGATAATTTATGTAACGTGCTTGAAACTTGCTGCGGGTTATCAGACTGGCCGATTGCGATGTTCAACGAAGGGACAATGCTTTGGTTTTCTTGTTGTTGTGCAAACAGGCTGCCAGCATTGAGCACAGCCAATGTGATCAGCACAAAAAAACAATCGCCTAAAAATCCGATCAGGTTTTTATATTGCATGAACTGAAAAAAGTAGTTCGATGAAAAAACAATAAAACAGTAGCAGTATCTAGCAGCTCATAATAAACTACAGGCCTTTTTTTTTTACATATCACTAGCGCATTACAATAGCAACTAACCCTTTTTTTCTAATAATTTTGGTCCGCGCTCAGATCACCATCAGTTACATGCACAAATCTTGTTGTTAGGGGAATTGCTTGCTAATTTAGACAGTTCCTTTTGGAATGAATTTTTTAATGGCTATAGATATAGATCTAGAACTAAATATAGACCTGTGGCAGCGTTTTATCTTCAAGGTGTTGTGATCCTATAGGTATTTTTTTTTGGCCCTGTGTTTGTTCATTGAGCATGGCAGACCAGTAAAAAATTGAGCATGGCAGACCAGTAAAAAATATACAAAAAAAAAAGCATTCGTTTTAGTCAGATTTTTTCTGGTTGTTGTTTTTCACAAAAAAGAATATGCGCGCCGTAGGTCATCAATAGTGGAGCAAACCAAATCGCAACGGCAACTGGATTTCCTTTTGTCCTTAAAATAGGTATGATACATCAAAAGCGGGATCAGTAAATAAACCGATCGATGAATCCATTTCAGGCTTTTCCAAAATATTGCACACTTTTTAGATTGCTCGATACTGTCAGCACACAGTAATGGCAAGAAACGCGATAAAACCTAATAAAATAAAGGGTTTTGTAAAATTTTCTATAATAATGCTGACGCTTTTATCAGAAACATAAGTTGTAGCGTGCATGCCAACAAAAACAGCACTCATCAACCCTAAAGTTCTGCGGTGTTGCTTTAAGCGCGCAAATCCCCATTTTTTGGGTGACCAACAACAAAAACGGGATGTATAAGTTGATTAATAACAACCAAATTGCTATTTGCCCGCTTTGAATGAGCATCCACTGAATCGGGTTTGCCAAAATCCAAGATAAGAAAAGGATAAACTACGCCAGCCAGAACAATGAAAAAGTACAAAAACCAAACAAAAAAGAGCAGAACCAAAAATTTTATTTACTGTCCGGCTGTCCATCAGCAGATTGTGAAAAGTGCGTTAACAAAAAAAAAAACGCAGATTTTTGGGGTGCAAATCAATCGAATTGACCCAACAAGCAAATGATAATAACCCCTAAAGGGCACTGAAAAAAGAAAAAAGCTACTTTAATCAAGTCTATACTATTTTTTTTGCAAATATTGATTTTTTTGCTTTATCTTCAGTGGCGCTTGTTAGCATTGTAGCTGTGCTTTTATCTTGTTGTTTATCCATTTAGCCGCAGTGTGGGTATCATTTTTTTGGTCTAAGCTAATTACGGGTTAGCGATTCAATTTTTTGCGATGGATTATTGGTTGTTTTATTTTGTGGTTTGTTTTGGAGTGGTTCTGTTAGGGTATAGTTTCATCAATCCTAAGTAAATATTTCATGCAAGCTTATCAAATTGTTGGTTCTTTTGTGCCTTTGCTGTGTGTTGGCTTGTTGGCACCTTTGCTCGCTATATACTTATCCTGCGCGTTGAGCGGAGATTTTCGCTTTTTTGGTTGAAAAAGAAGTGAGTTGGTTTTGTTTCGTTTTTTAGGGATTGCCAACTTGCCAGAAATGAATTTTCGCACCTATTTTCACTCTTTTTTTTTCAACTCATTGGTTGGCTGGTTTTGTTTTGCATTTTATCTTTTCAGTCTTTTTTTGCCGCTGAACCCGCAAAACTTACCTAATGTTTCTGTGTTTTTTTAGCCATAGAAATTGCCAGCAGTTTGAAACATTAATACCAACTGGCAGAGTTATGCTGGTGAAAATACGTTGAGCCAATTTAGTCAAATGTTTGGCATAGGTGTGCAGCAATTTATTGCCCCGCAACTGGGTTAGCGGTGATGTTGGTGCTGATTCGTGGAATAACAGCGGTGCAAAAAATGCTTAGGAAACTTTTTATATTGATCTTACCCGATCCATTATTTATGTGTTGCTGCCCGTTAGTTTTTGTTTAGCCATTTTTTCATGCTTGAAGGAGTGCCACAAAACTTAAACCCAATCAGCATGTGCAGACATTAGAAGATCAACCACAAGAAATTGTTCAAGGCCCTGTTGCTTCACATGAAGCGATTAAAAATGCTTGGCGCTAACGGTGGCGGTTATACCAAGCAAAATTCTGCTAACCCGATTGAAAACCCCACGCCTTTTTCCAATTTTATTGCCATTATTGCTTTGTTGCTCTTGCCAGTATCTCTTTGTTTGGTTTATGGCCGTTTGGTCAAACGTAAGGCAGAAAGGTCATATGCTGCTCGGCAGTTTTACGGTGTTTTTTTGTTGGTTTATGCTGCGAGAGCTTGTATTTAGAAAGTATTCCGAACCCATTGTTGGGCAACATTGCTAGTTTTGAAGGGCAAGAGTGGCGTTTTGGTTTAGAAAAACACGGTTTTATGGTCCGTTGCCACCACGCTGACTAGCTCTGGTTCGGTGAATGCTGCTTTGTCTCTGGCACCTTTAAGTGGTGGCTTGAGTTTGTTAGGTGTATTAACTGGGGAAGTTATTTTTGGTGGGGTTGGTAGTGGCATTTACAACATGTTTTTTACATTTTGTTTACGGTTTTTTTAGCTGGTTTGATGAGATCGGCCGGACTCGATTTATCTGGGAAAAAAATTGAATCTTTTGAAATTGATGTGCGGTTTTTATGATCATTTTACCTAATTTATTAATTTTGCTGGGCACATCTTTTGCGATTGTCAGCGGAATAGCCGATCAGGTTGCTTTTTCTAGCGGACCGCACAAAATTACTGAATTGCTCTATGCAGTAGCCAGCGCATCACTGAACAACGGTAGTTCTTTTGGGGGCATTTTGGCAGATCAACCCCAAATACAAATTATGTTTGAGCATGTGTATGGTATTTGGGCGAGTTGGCGGTTTTTTTTCCGCATTGTTTTTGGCTTTTTCTTTGGCAAAAAAGAGCAAATCAACCGCAGAAAATTTTTTAGATACGAGCACACCGCTGTTTGGGTTTTTATTGCTCTGCACCATTTTATGATTGGTGCTTAACCTATTTCCCAGTATTTCACTTAGGACCGATTTTAGAACATTTGATGGTGTTTCAAGCTGCACAGTAGGTGAAAATTTATGGACAAGCAAAAATGTATATTTTCCAGCCGCAAATTTTCCGGCAAGCAATGGTTGCTGCTTTTTAAAAGCTCAACCCGATCAAATTGATCGACAATCCGGGTTATTTTTTATCAGCCATCTTTTTTTCTTATCCTTTGTTTTCATGCTTTTATCAGGCCTATCAAGGTCATTTTGATCCTTCTGGGTTTGCCTTTTGCGGGGGCATTTTGTTGACGGTTTTTTGGCAAACTTTTCTGAAGCGTTAGCCGAAAGCCGTGGAAAGCGCAAGCGTTAGGGTTGAAAAGCCGCACGTCCACCAGGCACGACTGTTAGAAAACGGAACCGAAAAACCCGTCAATGCCTTAGATTTAAAAACAGGTGACCTAGTGTTGTGTGAAGCTGGCGACACAATCCCCAGCGATGGTGAAGTGGTTAACGGCATAGCCTCTGTTGATGAATCAGCCATTACAGGTGAATCGGCACCAGTCATTCGCGAGAGTGGCGGCGACCGGCAGTGCAGGTGCTGGCGGCACGCGGGTGTTAAGCGATCGCATTGAAGTGCAATAACAGCGAGTTGGGCAACAGTTTTATGGACCGCATGATCGGGTTGGTTGAAGGCGCAACGTAAAAAAACACCGACTGAAATTTCACTATCAATTTTGCTAAACGGCGTTAGCGTTATGTTGTTGCTGTCGATTGGCACTGTCAAGTTATATGTTGATTTTTTGTTAGGCTTTAATAATGAAAGCAATACATACTTAACGGTACCCGTTTTGGCTGCTTTTATTGTGTGTCTTTTGCCCACTACAATCAGTGCGTTGCTTAGCGCTATTGGAATTAGTGGGATGGATCGGTTAGTGCAAGACAACGTGATCGCGTTAAGCGGAAAATCGGTCGAAGCAGCAGGGGACATTGATATTTTGATGATGGACAAACTGGGCACAATTACCTTTGGCAACAGGCAGGCGGTTGAGTTTGTTCCCGCAAAGATGTGGCGGGAGCATGTTTTAGCAGAGGCTGCACAACTGTCTTCACTGGAGGATGAAACCGCAGAAGGTCGTTCCATTGTTGTTTTAGCAAAGACAAAATATGGTTTGCGTGCCTCCAATGTGGATGCAAAAATTTAACCTTTGTGCCCTTTACTGCTAACAGCCGTATGTCGGTGTCGATATTGTGGAACAAGAACAGGTGCGGTCTTTGCGCAAAGGGGCAGAAGACGCTATAGCTAAGTATTTAGAACAATACAACAAAAATTTATCAGACGATATCCGCCAAATTTGCCAGTCGATTGCCCAACAAGGGAACTCCGTTGGTCGTAAGCGAAAACGATCGGGCATTAGGGTGATTCATCTCAAAGATGTGGTCAAAGGGGCATTAAAGAACGCTTTGAAAAACTGCGTGAAATGGGCATCAAAACCCTGATGGTAAACTGGAGACAATCCTTAACGGCAGCTGCTATAGCCACAGAAGCAGGAGTGGATGATTTTATGGCACAAGCAACACCTGAAACAAAGCTGAATCGGGTTAAGCAAAAACAAGATGT
>JAGTTF010001279.1:0-10828 GCA_019095985.1 Streblospio benedicti | reverse complement strand
AAAAGCATTTACATTTTGACAACAAATAAAAGAGAGAATTGAGCAACACTGACTTTTTTTCGAAAAACAGAGCTGATCATGTTGAGGTCACTGGACTTTGCTATACACAATCATCTAGTATGCCTTTGCTTTCCTATTCAGACTCGCCTACTGCAGCTTGTTGTAGCAAAGCTTTTCCCAGCGCCTTGCCGTTAAGACGTCTAATATGAAAAATATCTAATAAAAAAACATGATCTGTTATACATTAATGGCCACTCTGTTTGTTTGAAGAAAATTTAACATAGGCTAGAAAATATAGGTAAATAAAAAACGACCAGAGAATTCTGTATATGTCTGTTAATCATTAATTAAAGCACAATGTGTTGAGGAAATGTAACAAAGGGTAGAAGCAAACACGTGGTTGTATGAGAAAAGTTAACAGAAGGCTAAAAGCAAAGAAGTGAACAAGCAGCCAAATCAACGCATGCATTGCCTTGTAAATGAGTGAAAATTTAAGAAAAGTGCTGAAGCAAACACTTGTTTGTATGACCTAAATCGAAACCCATAGAAGCGAAATATTAAATAAAATCCACATTTATGGAAGCAATAAATTAATGAAGCTTTTTAGCAATGGGATAACTATCAAAGCTGCATGATTGAAAGGTACATGTACTTACTTAGTTGTAGTTTTCAACCGTTAAAGTATCTAAAATGATACCGACGCGAAAAAGTTATCCTAATAAATCGCATCTGCTCTTTATATTATTGATTCATGAATAATTGTTTACTACCACATTAGATTTCTTATTGTACACAGAAAGGTTTTTTTATATATAATATTTCTTTCATGTATAATCTTTGCATACCACATCAGATTTCTAATATATAATATGCGTAAAATGTATTTTATTACACAAAGAAGAGACCTGTTTTCGCCGAAATTTACTTTATGTACATATTCCTTTAAAAAATGCAAAAAAAATTCAATTATATATTGGACCACTAGTTTGACATAATTTGACATAACTGCATGCAGCATTTCCCAACCCGTGAGACAGACTAGCAACGAAGTAACAACCTAATGCTTTTTACAGCAACAATGTAACTGGAAGTGCACTGAAAACAAAAACCAATCATTTGTATGCAAAAAATGATGGTAAGTCAGTTTTCTCATCAATACTGATGATAAAAGCACACAAAAAATGAACCGGTAAAGATTTCTAATAAAATGGTACACTCAAAATGTGTGAAAGCGCCTCAAAAAAAGTGTCGCAGGAAAATTTCCAAAAAAAACAAAAACACTTCACCAATAACGCTAACACAAGATTTGGAATTATTTGTAAGAACAGTCAGTTCGAATAACGATAATAATATCAATATTGAATATTATAAGGGGTACAAACCCGCTTAATTATACATGACTTGACATTGAAAACGACACCCAGCTTCATTTAATTTTATCTATCTATGTGACAACTATTGTTAGAAATTAAATCACCGTCTCACGTGAGTGACAAGATTGACAGTTTTTCATTTTCGTTTTGTTATATAGCATGTTTGACACTATTAATTGCCCAGTTAGAAAACAATTAATTTAATTTTTATCATTTTGACAAGATTGACAGTTTTTCATTTCGCTTTTGTTATATCGCCGCCAATCTGCAGGTGATGCATTAACACCTCTGTTTGACACTATTAATTAACCCGACCGTGAATAGACATTCTTAAAACCGCGACAATATATTAATGTCATCATCTATTATTTTCTATTCGATTCGGTGCGATGATCTTGACACTAAATTGTTCTCAACATCAATTTCAAATCGTATGTTAGCGTGGTTAGTGATATAATTATCGGATATTGGTTTTATTTTGTGGAAGTATACAAGTTCCACACAAAAGTTTTCATTAATCACACTCTGCTCGCGAGTGAAGTGAGTCTTAATAATAGTTTTAGGTCTGACTTCTCTAAAACGTGATTTTTAATCTATATATTCGTTTTTACAAAAATCGAACTCTTATATTACAAAACATTGAATCGATATACAGTTTTCAAAGCTCGGTTTTATTTTCAAAATAACAACGTAAATCCTTACAGTATAGAATCAATTAAAAAGAAGGGAATTTTTTCTTCATTGTACTGTGATAGTACACAATATCGCTTTTTAAAAATCTATTTCATAACGTTCTAAATGAGCTTTTAAACTCAATTAAAATGCGATCTTGGGGAGGATAATTATGAGAAGGGCTGTTCTCAACATCAATTTCAAATCGTATGTTAGCGTGGTTAGTGATATAATTATCGGATATTGGTTTTATTTTGTGGAAGTATACAACTCCCATCACTCAAATATTTATAATTGAACATGTTTGGAACGCTTAATATCCCGCATTCTTATCGACTTCAATTGAAATTTGTGATATATATATTCGTTTATACAAAATCGGTCTCATATATTGTGGCAGTGGTTCACAGTCCCTCATGGACTAATGAGTCACCGCCACACTGCATGAGCACAGTGAGAGCTAGAGTCTAAAGGACGCTAGCTGAGAGCCGAGGGATGCCACAACGGATCAGAGATAGAATAAACCTGCAACCATACGGATGTGTTATTGTCAGTTCCACAATGGAGAGATGTAGGATTGTAACTTCCTTTCATCTCATTCATCTCTATTTGCAAATCATATTTAACCGTCACAGCAGACGATAATCACAACAGCGACGCCGACTTGTGCAGGCCGCAGGGAGACTTCACTTCTCATCTCCCGTGGAACAAAGAAAACAGCATAATCACATCGTATGCGTCTACCCAGAGCCACGCCCAAAAGACGACAGCAGACGATAATCACAGCGGCGACGCCGCCGACTGCAGGCCACAGGAGACTTCGCTTCTCATCTCCCCGTGGAGCAGAGAAACGATAATAATAATATGACTTATAGAGCGCCTTATTCTAAGTGTTCTAAGGCGCTTAGACAAATAAATATAAATAAATTACTTAACACTAGCTACCAGCTACTAATTAATAAAAACAATACGGAAGAGGTAAGTTTTGAGTCTACATTTAAAAATGTTAATGCTATCACTGTCCCTGATGACTTTAGGGAGCTTATTCCACTCTACAGGCCCACGGTGAGCAAAGTCTCTCCGCTTTGTACTGGTATAATGTCTCTCTGGGATACGGAGCAGGCCCTTTGATGCAGAACGAAGGGATCGAGATGGTACATATTCCTCTAGCAGCTCTCTCAAGTATGCTGGTGCTTTTCCATGTAGACATTTATACACGAGGAGGAGTATTTTGAAAGTGATACGCTGTTCTACCGGTAGCCAGTGAAGTTCTTTTAGAAGGGGTGTCACATGATCAAACTTTTTAGCTCTGAATATGATCTTGGCACAAGCATTCTGAATCATTTGAAGTTTGAATACTGTCGCTTTTGGAAGACCGATCAAAAGGCTGTTGTTTTGATCAATGCGACTAATCACATATGCCAATATCACACTTTTTAACTGGTCACAAGAGAGATAATTCTTGATTTTATTTATCTGGTGAAGATGGAACCATGCTGACTTACATGTAGCAGCTACGTGCTTATCCATAGTGAGATTTGAATCAAGATGGGCACCAATACTCTTCACACTTGACACCCTTTTCACACCACTTTCACCAATCTTGATACTAGAGATGTTGCAATTATCTAAAGACTTTTTTGAACCAAACACAATAAACTCAGTCTTATCATCATTGAGTTTCAGCCAATTTGCAGCCATCCACATTCTCACCTCATCAAGGCATTTTTCTAGTTGGTTCAATGCACGTTCTTTATTATTCTCATTGAAACAAATATATGCTTGTGTGTCATCAGCATAAATGTGGTAGGAGATGTTATGTTTCCTAAAAATAGATCCTATGGGGTTGGCACTATAATCTTCATAGAGATTAGGCCCTAGAATTGAGCCCTCCTGCGGAACGTCACACGTTTTCAAGTGTTCCTTTGATTTATAACCTTTTATTGACACAAACTGGCGTCTTCCAGTGAGATAAGACTTCAACCATTCCAGAGCCAGGTCGGTTATACCAAGAGAAGTAGACAATCTGCTCAAAAGCTTTTCATGTGATACTGTATCGAAGGCGGCTGAAAGGTCCAGCATGGCCATAAAAACACATTGCTTGTTGTCAAGTGCCAGGAGAAGATCATGGTGAATTCTGAGCAGTGCTGTCTCAGTGGAATGCCATTCGCGATAGGCACTTTGAAATTTCTCACGCAACGAAAAGTGATCTTTATGAGACAGCAGCTGAATAGAAGCAACTTTTTCAAGTATCTTTGACACAAATGATAAATTAGAAATCGGTCTAAAATTCTTGAGTATATCAGGAATTAAATTGGCTTTCTTTAATATTGGAATAATTGCTGCCAATTTAAAGGATGTTGGAACAGTTGCAGTGGAGAAGGATTTATTGACAATTCTCGTAATTATGGGCACCAAGACATCTAGACACTGTTTCACTAAATGTGTGGGAATGGGGTCTAAAATGCACGATTTAGATGCTGCCTTTTTTATGATTTTTTCAATGTCTGTCTCACTTACATTTACAAATCTGTCAAAACACTGTTCTTTAGTACCAGGAAAATCAGCATCTTTATCTAGATCAAAAGGCTGTTTTTGTAACTCGGCTAGTCCTTTATGAATTAACATTATTTTTTCTGTGAAAAAATCAGCCATTCTATTGCAGAGCTCCTCCGTATCATCGTGTGTCGGCAGGGGGCTTTCTTTCTTCTTGTAAAACAGATCATCCATGACTTTAAAAAGCTCTTTCTGCTCATTATCAGATTCACCTATAATCTTTTTTGTATGTGATCTCGCTTTGAAGCATTGATGATTTTATTGAGATTATCACGCTTGTTAACATACATCTGCCTGTACACTTCAAGCTTGTGTTTCCTCCATAATCGCTCAGCCTTACGTTTTTCTAATTTAGCAGCTCTCACCTCATCATTCATCCATTTGGCACTAGGATGTATTGTAACTGTTTTTGTTTTCAGAGGTGCATGCTTTTCAAGTATATCACTCAGGGTTTTATTGTAACATGATACCAAATGTTCCAAATTTCCATCAGCAGATGGCAGACCTGAGGATATAATGTCATTCTTAAACTTGCCAATGTCAATGGACTTTATTTTTCTATATGCAATAGTTTTCTGTGGAAGAGTAGGCTTCTTAAGATTAAAATCAAAATACACTGTCTTGTGATTGGCGATAAGATCATTCCTCACCTCAGTATTTAGAACTTCATGTGCCTCTGCGTCCCTTGTAAGTAACAGATCTACACAATGTTTATCTACATCTTTCACCATGCTTGTCAGCTCTGTGACATGCTGTGTCAAACCACTTGCATTCAGAAGACGTTGGAACTTTATTGTGTCTGGGTCACTGGGTGTATCCATATGGATGTTAAAGTCACCAGTTATGATAAGCTTGCTACTAGTAACTAGGAGGGACTCAAGATACTGTGAAAATTCTGACACAAAAGTAGACACAGGCAGCTTGTTTTTCTTAGAGTTAGGTCGGTACACAACAGCTATATGAATTGACTGTAATCTTGAAACAAATTTTCGGTCAATACATTCAAAGGAATTAAAGGTGTGAGGCTCTATGTTAGTCAATTTAAGGCTGCTTCTGTAAACAATGGCAACCCCTCCACCTGTACGTCCCGATCTTGGGGTATGTTCTACTGAGTAACCTGGGGGGATCATGTTAGCTAATGCTGTGCTGGTTTGACCTGGTGTTAGCCATGTTTCAGTGATAGTTAATAGATCAAGATTGTTATCAATGATGAGGTTATGGAGTATTGTGGCTCTTCCTGGTGTGTTGACTGACCGTGAATTCAAGAGAGCACCCTTCAAAACGGGATCATTAACTCTCTCAATTGATATTGTACAACGCTTACTTGATTTTCTGCTGTGCCTCTGCCTCTGATCAACAGACCTCATTATTGGTTGATTTTCATGATCAGCAGATTCATTGGTAATTATTGAAGGTGGTGGTTGTTCATCACGGCTGGTGACGATGGGATTGATGGCATTGATGGTGATGTCATCGCAGGTAGGAATGGTGATGATGTTACTCTTGGTGGAGAACCGGCAGGGTGTGATTGCTGGCCGCTCATCTCTCTTGCTGATGATAGTGTTGATGCTGCGCTGGACATTTCTGCCAGCGCGCCTCCCTCTGATGGTTGGAGGAGCTTTGTTGAGTTTCAGTGCTTTGATAGATGACCATGTTGAAGATTGCAGGTGTGGAATACTTTGCAAACAATCTCTAATACTGATCAAGTATTCACTTGAGTATCCCATGAGTCTTGTAAAGTTGTATCAAAACATTCGAAAAAACGAATTTTTCATTTCGTTTGTCACTGCAAATAGATCTATCCACATGCAACAAAATATCCACATAAATTCACTCTCTACGGTATCTGCCTCAATCAACATGACATGAAACAGTTGATCCACTGAATCTATGATGCTTCATCAACACTTTGACACAAATTGCTGGGTCTAACATGCGTCACTTCCAGTTAAAACAGCCCTATTGAAAGAGACTTCATAGGTGCTGCTTTTCAGTCGATCCATTTAAAGCAAGCTCTCCCATTATTATCTACTACGAAACGCGACCCGATTAACAGGTGTCCAGACGCCACCAGGCGTCCAATCCCACCAATAGCAGACAGCAAATCCCCGAGCCAGCAGTCTGATATACTTCAGACAGAAAGCCACAAAGTAGGCAGACTACGCCTGCAGCCCAGCAGATGCCAATCCAAGGTGCAAAGAGCAGCATCCGTCAGCCGGCAACACGCCAACGATTGCAGCGCCAAAAGCCGACGATTGCAGTGACAAGCCACGCCACAACAGGTGTTCACAGCATCATCTCCCAGCCCACCAAGTGTCCAATAAACCACCAGCTACACTGCCAACACTCGCCGCCCGACACACGCCAAAATCAGCAGGGGGGCCACAGGCAACTCTCAACCCAGTAGGCGTCCGATCCCAGCAGAAAAATTTCAACCCATTTGCCGCACAACACCCAACAAAGACAGGAAATTACCAAGGCAAGCAGCCGACGCCCAACAGGGTCCAGCGACACCTACCCGCCACATCACCCCAGTGCAGCAATCAGCGCCACAAGCCACTCCCAGCCCAGCGGGTGTCCGATCCCAGCACAGAACTTCAACGTCACTTGCTGTGCACAACCCAGCAGCCAGCGAAATCCGCCAGACGCCACCAGCGGCAGCGCCCAGCCCAACCACAAAAGTGCAGCAATAAGCAGCTATCACTATATCTCACAGGACAGGTATGTTTACAACTTATTAATTCACTGTGAATTCCATGTCGTCTGCTTCCAGTGTAAAAAAGTCATCACAGCTACTATCAACTGCCTGCACTGCGGCCTTGTCATACCAGTGTACACGGCCGACCCTAAGTTAACAAAACAGCTCCAATAAAAAGTCATCACAGCCTCTACCCAGAGAAGCTACTGCCTTGAAGCGGGGCCTCATCATCGCTCAAACATCCGGTGTAGACAGAAGACACCAATCATCCATCCCACGTCCCGTCACCACCATACCCATCCCAGAGTAGACACAGACGTTGAGCATCCATCCCACGCCCACATCATCTTCACCCAGGACGCCCTAATACGACCTACATCCTCACTAAAGACCAGCCACCATCAACCCGCCACTCCCACCCCACAGAGCCGCCCATCGCAGCACAGCCAGAGGCGCAGCAGTACGCCACCAAAAGCCGCCTGTTTCACCATCCAGCGATAACACAGGCGCCAGCCAGAAACTCGCCAGAAACCCGCCCGCTCGCAGCAAATTCACCGACAAGCGCTGCCTCAAAAAGCCGCCTGTTTCACCATCCAGCAGCACAGGTGCCAGCGATGAAACCGCCCACTAAAAGCCGCATTGTTTCACCATCCAGCGATAGCACAGGTTTTCCAAAAATATCAGAAATTACCGGCAAGGTGTGCATAATACAGCGACAAGCTGCCTCAAGCACTCTTTTAAAGCACAGGCGGCTGGCCCACCAAAAGCCGCCTGTTTTCCACTAGCCCGGCCGCTGGTTTACTCACCATCAAGATTGCATAATACACGCACAGAAATTAGAATCCATCAGCAGAGAGAATTTGATGCAACAACCAACGTTACCCCACACGCCTAACTGGGAGCAGCTATTTTCGCGACTTAAAGCAGCCGACCAAAAAGCCGCCTGTTTTCATCTTCACACCAATCAAAGAGAAGCAAAATTTAGCCGACAACCCGACTGTTTTCACTTTGAGCAGATATAGTGATCACACGGCTTCATCTCATCGAATACAACACGCCTGACTGTTGCAGAATTAAAGAATTTCTACATGCAGCCAGCAGCAGCGATGAATAGAGACTGCTAGTCTCCAATATTGCAAAGGTATCAGGTGCGATCATCGTTGCACCAACACTCAGCCAAATCTGTAGCCAGCACAGTTAAATCAGTAAGTTTTCTGCACACAACGCCGACACATGCTAATTACTCAATAGTCATCTTTAAATAGAACCATACCAACCAATAGAAATCCATATTGCCCAATCAAAATTACATCACCATTTGGAAATTCTAAGAAATACCACAGTCACCTGTATCAAACGACCAGCTAAACGAACAACACTGAACATCTAGGCCGGCTAAATTGCATCATCCAGCCATCTTCTCAACAATATCGCACCTTAATCAGCGGCAGCAAAGCAGTAAATCGACCAAACAACAATTTCTACCCACAATTATAGTCACATCAGCACAGAAAATTACGCCCATTTGTCAAGTAAAGTTTTCTCCCACTGGGAATAGTGTATTCTGCCACTTGAAAACTCATAAGATTTCTATAAGCCAAAAGCAACTCAAGAATAGATTCTACCACCAATTGGCATCACAAAATTATATTCAGCAGCAAATTACAAACTCTGCTAAAACCTCAACATTCCATCATCTCAACATGACCACAGTACCAGGTGGGTGCAGCAATCCATCTCCAGACTCTACTGACCAACATCAAAGCCTCAGGCGCATCCCACCACATCAGTCAGAGCCACATAGCGAGACTAATGCACATCAAGCTGTCAACACGCTTCCTGGCTATGACTCACCCCAACCACCAAGACACCTCACACCTGGACAACATAGGCACTCGGAGCGCATCCCGCCGGTCCAGAACTAATTTTGTAAACAAACTCGATTTATCTGCACCCCCGCCGCCTCGGTCTGACCACAGATATGGAACCCATACGCAAAACCATACGATCGCCCAAGGCGTGACAGTAAACAAAAACCAGTGATAGAGAAGCAGATAAAAACGCTGCACTGCAGTGAATAAAGATCTCAATGAAATTACTTGAACAACTTAACAACTTGAGAATACTTTTTGAAGATTACGGAAAAATTCCCCGCCACAACATCTCAACAGATAAGTGCAGTGGTCACCAAAAGCAATCAAAATCACAGCAGCAATGGAAGTCTCGATGATAAATACCATTTCCAGCGGTCCACAACAAGACAAGTATACCATTAATTCATCGAGCAGTGAAAATAGTGATTCTGATAGAGTAATTCAAATAGCAGCATTGAATCATCTACACCCGACAATAGCGACTCACCCAATTCATCAAACACTGATTGTTCTACAAGTTCATGTAGCGACTCTGACGATTAGTAGTGGTACCCAATGTATATTATGTATATAGTTGTTGTCACGCTTGAAATAGGTAGTAAACCTTGTATAAAATTACTTTAGAAACTTCATAGAACTAGGGCAATAGTGTCACATTAGTTTTACATGTCCAAAACTGTTTGAATAATAGTTAATTATACAATCTGTGAATTAAACAAATATACCTGTTAAAAACAAAAATGCTTTAAAAATATGTTATTAAGAACGCATTACAGTAGAACTCTATGAAGAAATCACACATACAACTCACTGCAAGCAGCTACACTTTTAAATATTTTTATTAACATTGTATTACATTTATATCACATAATCTTCTTAAATAGCCACTAATATAGTATGACAAGGCCATATCAATAGCAGCAGACGCTTCAAAATTGCAGAACTACGGAATCGCACATATAGAAAGGCCACGTGTATTTGTTTACGAAAATGTTGTGTTCGCTACGTCATAGCTTCTAGAGTGTGCTTGCTACGTCATAGCTTCTAGAGTAACGCTAGCCCGCCATCTTGGGATATTTTGCTAGATTGGAATGACTAATGCCAATAATCTAAAATATAGCAAGTCATATGAAGTTGGCGTTGATAGAACTATTAAAGATATCTCCTTTCGGGTTTCTGCTTTGATTTGCTACAATAAGATATCACAAGACATTGTCACAGCTTCACAGGTAGGTGCAATTTCGGTTCATAGTTTTTAATATTATATATAGATCTAAATATTAGTTTTTAGTTATTAAATGGAACACGAGTTGACCGCCCACACGGGAGCTATATTTGTAGAGTAATGTTTTTACACACTAGCTGTCTAACCGGCGGTGTCAAATAATCCAACCATTCAGGCTAAAAAATTCCGATTACAGTAGATCTAGATCTACATCTAGACCCCCTAGGGCCCTACATGTTCATTTACATTTTAGATCTAAAGACTGCCTACCGTAGCTGTGTAATTGCCAAATGTATTTGGCTAGGGTTTAAATAGATTTCGATACTAGGTGCTCGGGTTGAAACGGATGAGATCCAGAACACATAATTACATGATCCTCCCTCCCTCCCCATCGTTTCATCGGTCCTCCATCCCTATTTCCTTCCTTCCT
>JAGTTF010001277.1:0-10420 GCA_019095985.1 Streblospio benedicti | reverse complement strand
GGGCTACTGAGCTCAATATCTTGACTAGTAACAATTATATACAACACAGACAATTCCAAGCATGGAATTTTATGTCATTCTTATAGCAATATCATAGTTACACCTTGCCTATCAAAGGGCTACTGAGCTCAAATATCTTGACTAGTCTTTTGAACACAGACAATTCCAAGCATGGAATTTTATGTCATTCTTATAGCAATATCATAGTTACACCTTGCCCTATCAAAGGGCTACTGAGCTCAATATCTTGACTAGTAACAATTATATACAACACAGACAATTCCAAGCATGGAATTTTATGTCATTCTTATAGCAATATCATAGTTATCAATGCACATCTTACAAGTAGCTTATATAAACCATGAACATTTTCACATCAACAATCTTTTTAATTTTTTTTTATGCAGTCCAGAAGCTTAGCAAGAAACTCCATTTTGTTTTGAGACTCTTGTTTTCTAAAATCAAGTTCCTCTCTTCGGAGGCTAGTCTGCCTCTCCTCATAGCCAGCCAGCCATGCCATTGTTGGGGAAAGAGTGGGAGGGCGATCTTTCTTGCCCTTTTTTTTTGGAGGAGAATCAATTTCATCATCACCATTCTCTTCATCTAAATCATCTTGCCCATCCCCCTTGCTTTTGATGGTCCCCATAGTAAACCCCGGCTTTGTGGACGCTTTATGGCCATATAACTCGTTCAACTCATCGAAGAACATGGTTTTGGTTACCGCACCATTCCCAGATGTTTTCTTGTCATCTACAGCCTTTCTGTACTGGCGCAACAGGTGCTTCCACCTGTTGTCACATTGAAGACCGGTGACGACGTAACCCTGTTCACAGAGGCGTTCAGCAATTCGGTTCCACAGGGCAGTCTTACGCTGAGCCTTGGAAAATTCTGAGTCCATGGCTATGCGCTCATTTACTAGTAGCTGTGTAGGTGCCTTCTCCCATCTGAAGTTCGCTGTAATTTTGCATGTCACACATTGATGTTTCATTATAACATTTTTAGGAGGTATAAGAGAGTTATAAGAGGGCTTTTCTTTTAAATTGAAAGAGGCATACTAGCATGCTTTGATCAAACTTTTGTTTATATTAATGTTGTTTCTCAAAGAAACTTTTTCCCCAATGATGACATGGAACACATTTACTAGTATATTGCAATTAGATATATTTTAAATTCACATTAAATCTTCTATTCTTAATTTATAAAATATACTAATATTCCAAACCAGCTATGAAATTGAGGACATTAAGGAATTGAAACTTACAGTCATCAGTTTCATCGCCAAACTCTTTCTTTCCAATCTCATCCTTCTCAGCATTGGAAGCCCCCTGTAAAAATAGCAATAAGAAATAATAATGAAATCAAATCACATATTGATGCGTAATATTTGCAATTACATAGATTTTAATCCTCAAATATCTCTACCATATCTGGAGGACTTGGAGATGGACTTGTAGTTTGATCCTGTGTTGATGATGGAACTACAGTCGTTACTGTGGAAGTCGTTTGTGGTTGTGCTGCTACTTGGTATGCTCTTAGTGCTGTAGAGTACAACCTTTCCTCTACTGCAGCCCGCTCCATTACAGCTGAATAGTATTAAGACATAATTAGAATACATGTAGTAACTGATGTAAAGTTATTTTTGATAATAAATGATGTGCATAAACAGTCAATCCCATCAATAACAATGTTGTCTGTCACTACGCATTTGAAACATCATTTATAAATGTTAATTTAATCAAACCTGCATTGTCACTCAGTGCTGCAAGTTCATCACTGGAAATGGGCACATGAACAATCACATTGTTGCCCAAATCAACGGGAACTGTAAGTGATTCATCACAATTCTGCCTGCAAATACATGGAATATGTGTATAAGCTTTAAAGACAGTTTTTGCATGGAGCTATAGCGTCATTTGCACATTCAAGATGCCGGGAGCAAAGAATTGGTGTTTTACATTAAATAATTATACACAGGAGGAAGAGGATAATGTAAAAGAATTAATAGATGATCCTAATAAGTGCACGTATGGTGTATATGGCCGTGAGGTGGGTGAAAATGGTACGCCTCACTTGCAAGGATTCATACAATTAGTGAATAGAAAGACATTAGCGCAAGTGAAGACTTTGCTAAAATGCAATCACGATGTATTACAAGAAACTATCTTAACTGTTGATGGTATTGCTATTCTTCATAATTAGCTGCATTTTTTAATAATATGATATTTACTTAAAAACGTCAGTTTAGCTAGATATTGGATGATTTAAACAAAATATTTCTTACATTCTGATTAGAATGTCTTTATTTTATATGTTGCAAACTCATACTGCATCTCTGAAATATAAAGCTTGATGTCCTGGCCTGTTGACGTTGAATGATAATTTGAGGAGTGACGGTCTAAAGAAATGTAAGTTATAATCTTTGCCTATATGATTATATTCATTATAATTGAAAATGTCTCTCTAGAGATGAAAAGTTTAAAAAAAAAATTAAATGAATTTATATTGTGTTTTTTTTTTTAATGAAAAAAGAAAGAGGGCAAACCAGTGTTTTAAACCTGGAAAAGCACTGAATGCCACTGTCTATATTGTCAAAAAATCAATATTCATATTTCAGCAATAACAGCACCAGGCTAGACTAATGTTGCTGCCTTATGATATTGATTTTTCCATATGCTGGCTAAAGCATATTGAATACTAGTAAATGGACCTAATAATGGGCCCAAATGGGCCCAAATATGGACCATTTGGGCCTATGTGAAATAGGTTCTTGTGGTCACCATTTCCAACCGACATGCCAAATCTGAGCATCCTAGCTCAAACGATGCGAACTATAGAGGGGTAACGAACCGACGGACGGACGGATTTTGGACGGACGGGACGAATTAATTATACAAGCCAGTGTTTAAAACACTGGAAAAACGAAAGAATATTACTGGTAAGGAAAGGCAATCAATCAAACATCATATATGTCTACGCGAAAATTGCATCAATAGTTTTGAATAAGGCTATATTACAAGGTGTTATTTCCTTTGTCTCATGTCAATTAATCAATACGATTTTCCTCAATGATGCGCATGATGCACTGTCTACATCGATAATTAATCAATAAGACTGTTGATACGCAAATATTGGCATGTTTATTTTTTGTTCACATGTGAATTGTATGTATTCACCAGACTGTTGATACGCTGTTTGTGTGAATTAATTGGCATGTTTATTTTGTTCACTATGTGAATCATGTATGTATGCCGACCATTTTGTTTACTATGAGGTTTGAGCGACACCAAAGTGATTCGATTTTGGGCAATGTTCTTTGTTTTAAAGCCCATTCATGATATTTCTTACTGTCTCAATGCAATTAAGGCACCAAGAAAATCCATATTCCAACCCAAGCAGCAAAAACATTGATTATTTGGTTTGAAACTGATATTGATTATTATAGTATCTGTTATTCAAACAGTACTATTGTATTGCAACACAAATATCTTTTGCCTGGGTATATTGATTCTCATTCATTCTGATGTTTTCTCCTCAAATTATTCATTTCTTGATTGTAAAGTATTTCAGTATATATCTTAATTGCCCATAAGTCAACGTCGTTTAGCTACCAGTGTTCTTTTTGAACACTTTTGATCTAGTTATAATTTCACATGGAGGAAAGTGATTAGTTGTGATAAGAAAATGAAAACAGCTTGGTTGATACTCCATAATGAGACCATTAAAAGAGACTAAGCATGTAGTTTGATAGCTCAAGTTGCTGTATGGCTGATCATGAAATCCACAAAGAAAATTGTACTATCTTATGCATGTATAACGCCATATCCATATATTTATAAATGTTTCAGATGGTAAAATGCTGGGTACACCTCAAACAAATTGCAACAAAAGCTTTTTTGGTGGAATGCATTTCAGTAAGGTCTTTAGAATCACATATCAAAAGTTTACCAACCTACGTGGAGCGGAAATATCCCTAATTTGCATAAATCCAAAATGGCCGCCAATATTCCCGAACTTGCCATAGAACGGTCACATACCAACTCCTAAATAATATTTTTGTCCGATTTTAGATGAAGAAGTTGTTTTTTTAAATAACAGAAAGGGAATTAAACATATTAATTTAAAAAATTATCAATCCTCATTTGTATAAATTTAATATGGCCTACACTTTTGTCATTTGAGGTGATTTTGGTTTTGGTCTGAACTCTAAAATGTGTTAAAATTGTTTGCCTTTCAATCAGGCTAGCATTAACCATCCCAATTGCAGAGTGCTGAATACTAAAGCTTCACTTTAATGAGAATGAAATGGTGGAAAGCTCTTACTGTCATACAGAATGACCACAAGGATAGCAGCTTAAAATCAGTTGTGCTACGGCTTGGGGGACTTCATACACACATGAGCTTCCTTGGATTTTGGTTGGCCACACCTCATGGCTGAGTCAGACTCAAAGAACTACTGGAACTTGTGTACGCAAAACAATACTGTGATTCACATGCTCACAGGTAAAGCAATAGCTAGGTCAGTTCGTGGGCATCTTCTAGTTGATGCAGCACTTAACACTCATGTTGGTGGCAGATGCATATAACTTACCACTCCCACTACAGACTTCAGACACAGATGAAATAGCGGAAGAGGCAGATGATATAGATATGACAGAAGAGGGTTTCGAAGAAGGACAGCTACCTGGGAATGCACTCATCAAAGAAGCATGTAAGCTGTATCACCAATTTAATGGATGAGTCGACTTCTACCGTTGAAGTATGTCAGTCTGAGGCTCTAAGAAAAATAGCAGACGATATTGAGATATATGTGTCCTCACTGGGAAAACCCACGCACTGCTCGTCTATGGATCCAATATATGGACATGATAGATATTCTACGTAGATTTATAAAGGCTGAGCGCACTGGAGATTGAGTTACATCTCCAAGCGGTACATGATATGTTGCCCCCTATTTCACAGCATCAGGACACAATCTGTATGCAAAATCTGCAAGGTTATACCTTCAAATGATGGAGCAATTGGAAGACCCACACCCTGAAGTGTACACCAGTTTCAAAAAATGGGTTACATGTTATTAGGAAGGACTGAGCGTTATTGGCTGGTTTTGTCAACAGATCTTGTGATAGAGCAAGTTCTTATGAGAAGTGTCAAGACAAGTGGTGGGCATGAAGAGGTCATGAAAACACAGCGTTCAGTGTGGTTTTGTCCAGGCCAGCCTGTGCTGAAGTCAACTATTGTATGCAAGAGTTCGCTGGTACAAGCTACGAAACAAGTGAGCAACATAAGGACTTAGGAAAAGCAAGGCAAAAGAGATGTCAAAGACACCATTGAAATTCTTGGTTTTCTGGCAGAAAGATTCCATTTGATTCTGATCCATCTTTAAGAAGCATTGCAAGTGGTGTTATAGCAGATGAAAAAGTAAATGTAGATAGAGCCAAAGAGGTAGGGGAGTAGAGTGCTTGCATCAATGACTGGACACACAGTTCAGAGTATTCATTTAAAAGGAAAGATCAAGCTGTTACTCTAGGATCCAAAACATCTGTGAAAATTCATGATGACAATGTGCAAATAGATCCCCAGCTTTTGTTTCAAAGGTTGGTTGTTGCTGTTCAAAAACAAGAAGATCCATCGCTATTGTTTCAGTATGAATTGTGTAGTTTTTCCACCAGCACTATTCGACTCTTTTGGTCTGCTTAGGGAAGCAAAAAAACCAGTGCTGGCAAATGCCCTGTGGGCACCTGTACAATATCAACAAGACTCCATTGATTCTACTGATGTGAAGCATGTATTAGATGGTGGTGCTTTGCTCCATCGTGTACTGTGGCAAAGTGGGCAGACATATATTGGAGTGTGCAATATGTATGTTGATTATGTAACCCAGAAATATGGCAAACCATTAATTGTGTTTGATGGATACCAGCAGGGTTCCTCAACAAAAGATGTGATGCACAAAAAGACGAACAGGACTGAAAATGTCTCCTAAATCAAATTTTACAGAAGATATGATAATCAAATCAAAAAAAAGATTTCCTGTCAAATAAAGAGAACAAAAAATGTTCATCAAATTGTTGCGCAAAAACTAGAAGCAGCAGGTTGTTTGACAGAACAGGCCACAAGGGGATGCCGACTTTGCTCATTGTCCAGCGATCAGTGGAGAGAGCAAGATCCAGCACAACTGTACAGGTAGGTGATGACACCGACCTCCTGGTATTGCTGCTCTACCATGCAGATATCACTTGTAAAGATATATTCTTCTGCCCAGAACCTAAACAGAACTCAAAGAAACAAAGAATTTTGGAACATAAATAAAACAAAATCTGACCTAGGGGACAAAGTGTGCAAGAATATCTTATTCATACATGCATTGCTAGGTCGGCAAAGGTGTTGCATTGCAAAAGATATCAAATGCAGTTTTCTCAGCAAGCAGATGTGTTTTCCCAGTCTGATCCAGATGAAATGGAAGAGATTATAACTGCTGGAGAAAAAGCATTAGTTTGCCTATAAAATGGCACTTTAGAGGACAGCCTAGAATCCCTATGGTACAAAATGTTTTGTAACAAAGTTGCTAGCAGCACAACCCCAGTGCAGGCCTGTAGCCTACCACCTACTACATGTGCTGCAAAATATCATATACATTAACCATACCATCAAATACAAGTGTGGAAAGGCGTGCTAGGATTACATCCAGACAGATGGGGTTGGAGACAAAGAGGTGACAAAATTGAGGCAATAACAACTGATCAGGCTGGTGGTGCCCACCTATTTGCTGAATCATTAGGGTGTCATTGCAAAACTGACTGTGTTCCATAATTGTTCTTGTAAATTGTTTTAGCAAGAAACAAAGGCTTTTAAAAAACCAGATTTGATGGAAACAAAGAAAACAAAGTGCAAAGTTGTATTAATAGTTTGAAACCAGATGTTGATGACAATATACTGTGCCCACATTGTGATGTTGACCTCACTGAGAAAGTATTCAGGCGGCACGAAAAGATGTATTATGACAGAAGGCGACAGACCTGGACAAGGATATACAGTTACCGCGAACATTTGACCTCAGTAAGAATTTTCTTAATAATTGCTCCTACCTAAAATTACTGTTTGATGTTACAAAGTGCAAATCAAAATAGTTTGCAAACTGAAGATATGTTAACTGTGTTAATGCTGAACCCATCAGTAAACTCTGGCATTGTTAGCCCTAAAAGTCGGCTGAAAAGTATCTACCTACAGTAAAGACATGGGAAATATATCAGTGGATTACACGTTATTATAGTGAGGTGGTTACGGACAAGATGTACGTGATTGCGGCGGCTTCTGTAACTGCGTTTATGTCTAAAATATCCCAACACAAATTATTAGTTTAAACAAATATAAAGTGGGATTTGCAAATTATCGTGAATATTACAAGCACATATCAGCGAAGATTCATCATACATTGATACGTGCAGTAGAGATATGACACCAAATCATAGGTAACATGTTTCGTATACACACTTTGCAAACTACCTAACAATGGAAAATAAGGAACCAATACAGTGTACTCCGCGAAAAGTCTACCAATTACATGTACATGGGCACAAATTTAGGCAACTACTGCATTGTTCCAAACTCGCAACCTGTATATAGATATATTGTTTCCAAGTGCATGTTTTGTAATAGTTCACTATTACCGTATCTATTGGCAAATGATGCTCGATGTGTTTGATTGATATTGGGGCTACAAAACAGTCTTTTGTAAACAAATCAAGATTTCGATTTTATTCATTTTTTGTTGAGGTTTGTCACGATTACTGTTGATTTGACCTTGACTTTAGCCTGCACATATACACTTGACTCAATTCAAAAAAATTGTCACTTAAATCATGCTGACGGCCGAAAATTGTCGAAAAAATTGAAACACGTGAAAATACAAATCCCAAAAATTCCGTATACAGGTGCTCTTTCGAACCATCCGTGTTTTGGTGAATCATATTAAATACTAAACTAAATATGTACTTGTAAGTAAAATAAAGGGCCTAACAATGGAAAATAAGGCTGTGTTCCCACGACCCCAATTACAAAGGCCACACTGGAACCAACCATGATTTTTCATTTTGGATAAATGATGCTCGATGTGTTTGATTGATATTGAGTACAAACCACAGGAACCAACATGAGGTTTGCGTTCTCAACCCTTCTTCTTCCCGTTGGGTGAAATCTGCTTTTGTAAAGTTTAAAGCACGGAAGGTTGACCTGAGAAGAGATTAATGACTTTAAATGAATGCATCGGTTGGTTTGATGCTAAAATATTGACATACAAAAATGCACTATAAATACATGTACATCAACCGACATTTGAAAATGCCATGAGATGAAACCCTAAAAAGAATGGATATCTAAATGTATCTTAATAATAGACATCAATGAAACAATCGTTAAGCCATATTGAGCATGGCTACACCACACCATGATTTCATGGATACTAAATGCTTTAATTAAAAGCGTCACACACTGGACAATTTGAACGATCGGCCAGGGAGCGCATTTCGCATTGTTTCCTAATTAGCTTGGCATGTCACACGTTTGTATGCTCACATTTTTTGGGCATGTGCATTAAAAATCACCTTACATTTTGGTACCTGACTTTTTGTGGTATTTTTTCTGTCTCCAGAAATACCCAAAATCTCGTAATTGTTTATTATGTTTATCATTGAGATTGGCGTTATTGTCGCCTACACTGTTGAAATGAAATATGCATTGTCGCAATTTTCCCCTTAACTTTTTAGAATGTAGCTATTATAATTTGTGTTTATATTTGACTAGGCTCATAATCCAAGGGAAATGCAGCCACCAGAAGCTCCAACTGAAATGAACATGGAAGTGGACACGAACAAAGTTTCAACAGAATCTCCAAGCAAGAGTACCACGGGAGTGGAAGAGAACAGAGTCCTAACAGATTCTCCAAGCAAAAGGACAAAGGGTGGGCATGAGAACAGGATTTCAACAAATACTCAAAGTGATAGTAAATGTACAAGTATTGATTGTGAGTCACCAAATCAACACACTAGATACTACTCAAACTCAGGGGTTCTCTTTGATGAGATGAATGAAAATGAATCTTCCGATTCGGAATGGGAGGAAGATGAAGCTAAACAAATATTGTCATCCTATGGTCTAGATGATTGTGCTAACTCATCTGGAGATACTCATGATAAACTATTTAATCTACTGATACTAAGTTGGGCATCAAGGTATAGCATAACAGAAAGGGCCATGGGTTTGTTGTTAAGCATTATCCGTATGTTTTTGACATTGTCAGGATTAAATTTGCTAGCTAAATTGATACCTAAATCACTATATCTGTGCAGGAAATCCCTTGGTTTAATTAATGATGATTTTACCAAATATGTAACATGTCCTATGTGCACATATGTCTATAAAATCAAAGATCTTATGAATGGTGGACAAATAACACAGTTTGTTTGTAACTATCAAAAATTTTCCACTGGAGCTTATGCCAAGCCATGCAATACTCGACTCTTTAAAAAGTTTAAAATTAATCATGTTGTTCATTATATTCCTCTTAAAACTTATGTGTATGGGTCATTGATAAACAGCATTGAAAGTGTTATTTCGAGAGATACCATGTGGCAAAAATGTCAACAATGGAGGACAAGAAATGTCCCAGCTAATCACATGGGTGATGTTTATGATGGTAAGATTTGGAAAAACTTTGGTAAAGAACACAATAGGGGTAATTGGTTTTTTGAACGTGATAATTTGGGTTTAATGCTCAATTTAGATTGGTTCCAGCCTTTCAAAAGGCGTAATGACATTTCAGTTGGTGTTTTATATTTAGTTATTTTAAATTTACCTCGGGATATTCGTTTTAAGAAGGAAAATTGTATTGTATTATCAATAATTCCTAATTTACAAAAAGAGCCATCAGATCTGAGGCATTTTTTACAACCATTTGTTGGCGAGCTTAAGAGGTTGTGGGAAGGAGTAAAACTAAGGACAGATGAACATAGCCATGGTATTTACTTAAGAGCTGCATTGTTAGCTGTAGCATGTGACACTCCAGCTGCACGCAAGGTAGGTGGATTCATGGGCCATAATGCAAAAAAGGCTGCTTAAAATGCACAAAAAGCATTTACCCGTAGGTTCCATGAACTATGGGGGGCTTTGATATGTCAAGCTGGCAAAGCCGCACCGTTAAAAGTCATATCAAGTATGCCAATGCAGCTGAAGATTGCACCTCATATACCAAAAAAAAGGAAATGGAAGCCAAGCATGGATATAGGTACACGCCATTGTTACAACTAGAATATTTCAACCCAGAGACAATGGTTGTAATAGATGCTATGCATTTGTTGTTTTAGGACTTGGTAAGCACATGTGGAAGCATTACTACATCAACCTAAAATGTTTGACTGTAAACAAA